>JBAJNP010004286.1:0-34313 GCA_036877545.1 Yasuhikotakia modesta | reverse complement strand
AATAAAACGCACTAAAAATGTGTGAAACCACAACGTGTCAGAAAAAACAAATACAAAATGAATCATATTCTGTCATTTATTGTTGTTTCTTTAGACTCTTTGAAATTTTGATTTAATATATTTGAAAATTGTAAACAAATGTAAGGTCTAAGACAAACACAGATATTAAAACTGCAAAGATTTTAGAATATCAAAAAGCATAAAGCAATTTATTGATGTAAAATACATAAAAATACAAATGGTTTTAACAATCATTTTCACATTGATTATGATCGTTCTCTCATCTGTGACAGAAACTCCTGGTTTTATAATCCTGATTGTCAGGGAAATAAAATATCACTCCTAAACTTGATATGACATCTGAAATATGACAAAAGCACAAATATATCAGCTGTCTGACAAGCATTAAACAATCCCACAGGATTTGATGTAAGCGAATCCAACCAGATAACTTTCATACAAACCAGTTCAAACACAAAGAACAGATTTAACACCACAAGGTAAATTTTAACCATCTGTTTTGTTGAACGCGTCTTTTCTGTTAAACACCCAGAAAATGAGGGAAAGACACAGCTTTCATTTCCAGTGTTTGTAACAGCACCCAAATATTTCTTTATGGGTGATGAGCTGACAAAAATATAATTTAAAACAATAATTTTGCATTTTTTATATTATGTTTACTGAAAAGCTATTTCTCATTGACTGTGGATGAAACCACGAACATGAACTAAACTCAAATACTCCATCAATATCCTGGTTTCTTGTTTTGAGGATGATGTGGGTTGTTCTGGTTAGCAGGTCAAGCGTGTCTGTTAGTTGTAAACGACGTCAATGTCAAACCAACCTGATAGCAACCAGATGAGCCAATAAATAACACAGATTATCAATCAAAATATTTGTGCGGCAAACAAACCAAATTCATCATAGTGTATATTTGTGTTTAACAAAACAGTCAAACGCATTTCAAGATCATTTCAGCTACACCGATTGGATGGAGAATCAGCTCCGTAACTTCAGACGTATCTTAGACTGAAATCAGAAACTCCATCAGAGAATTGGGTTGAAATCTCTGAGGCTGAACACATTACGCTTAATAAACAGCACTGAGGAGAGTCACAGATCATATGCAAAGCAGACAGTGAGCCAGGAGGAAGTTAATAAACAGTCGGATCAGGTTGCAGACAAACACCTTTTGTTGCAGATCTTCAATGAAACCAAAGTCAACTTTCTTAACAAAACCATGTTGGCTGCACGTCACCCTAAAATTCTATTGGAAAATATAGATCTGCACAAAGATGGATATTTTGGACACTTTAATATCATTCAATACTTTACGTCAATGATGTTTAAATACTTCACAACATGAATAATGTAAAATTGTTTTTATGATAATGTGATTTGGGGTGAAGCCTTAACTCTCATGAAATTTATGTGTCAAATGTTTTCACCTCATGTTCTGTTTAGAAAATTATTATTGGGGTGAAATATGACCTGCATGTTTCATTTTCTTCTACACTTTTCTTCCGTTTTGATCTTCACCAGACAGACAAGCCAGAAGTTTTTTATGATACTAAACAGGAAACAGCAGGGGAACTGACTCTAAAACGTATAAATAAACGTCCCTCCACCAGACTGTCTGTCTAAATGTTTCACATCTAAATCTGAATTTAACACCTCAGATCTCTTCTCAAAGTCTGTATCCACTGCCTTCAACTGACTGTACTGAACACTGAAGAAATGCTATCTGTCGAGCTGTCGCTTTCTTAAACAATTCAAGCCTCGATTTGTTTGTAACACGTTAATGTGTTTCCATAGCCGGTTTTAAGTACCTGGGTCAACATGCAGGGGCTGGTAAAGTTTGTGTGGAAACTAACGGGCTGATGCTGGACTCAAAATAAACTGAAAGACCTCTGATGCCAAAGAGGAAAAAACGTTCAATAAAAATGTTTCAAAATAGCAGTTTGGCAAGTTTCTACAGGAAGGATTTTGCAAAAAAATGGGTTCACAGTTCACAACTAGTCTGTTCCCTTGGAAACAGTTAGAACAACTCATTCTCTCAATAAAAAGGCTTTGTTGGGCTATTGCTGTTTAACTCGGTCCCTTCAGCCTAAAGACCAAAATGAAAGGTTTTATTGAGGTCAGTGATATAATACTTCAAACATGGACTGAATCGTGAATTAAGTAACACAAGAAACCCATTCTTGCATTGCTACCAGATGTTATATAAACTGTACTGACGTCTGACCAGCTCAGCTGAGGTGAATGCGGAGTCACTGTGGAGTCACAAACGGACAGCTGTTTGGATTATAAGCCCATTTCATTGTCCCTCGTTTTCAATGTAGATGGCCCCAAACCAGCCCAGATGAGGGGCTTTCAAAAGCTGGAACAAACCAATTCTTTTCTCTCTGTCAGGCAGAGCCCACTCAGCCAGATTCTCTCTGGCACAGTCGTGTTATGAAGAGTCTTGTGAGTCCGATTCTTCTGTCTGGAGAAAAGTCTTCCCAGGCTTTGTCCTCTGCCCTCGCGCCGGGCCACGCATTACGGCCCCGTTGATCTTTCCCAGGGGCAAGTAGGAGTAGTCCAGCCTCTGCCGGCGCGGTTTGCATTTTCTGCACGCCTGGATAAGGTTACCGGCGAGGCTGGCCAGCAGCAATGTTGCCAGGACAGCGCAAATAACCAACCAGCTTCGCCTGCGCACACACAAACAAAACACTCTCAGGGCGAGGGGTTGCACTTTGACCTCTGACTCTCGGCTGCTGCCCACAGGCTCAACAAAGGACTCGACTGCCACCATGGAAACATCACACAATCCCTTACTTGCGTGTGAAAGATCGAGTCAATAATAAATTCATCCCAGGCGGGTTGTTTACCAGTACAGTGAGGGCACTCGGTTCAGACCCGTCCAAAAGCCCATTCTGCTAAACTCGGGTCTGGAATTTGTCAGAGTGAATTTCCATGGTGACAATCAAGTTACTCAAACACACAGACAGGGGACGGTGTAAATAACAAGCTGTTTAAGATAACAGAGTTTTTAATCACAGCTCTTATTAAACTCCAGAGCTACAGCGTTTAAATACATTGACAGTAGAAACAGACTGAGTGTTGTTAAGGTAAGTATTTACCATGAGTTTTGACATAGTGGTCAACTAATATGGGTTTATAACTACCAGTATTTACAGTGGAGGTTATATATAGACTATATAACTATATATAGTGCTTACATATATATATATTTTTGTACATAAGATGGAAAGGTATATATTTTTAACATGCATATGCACAAAAGTAAACAACACACGTATGTTTGTAAGCAAACAATATTTACTAAATTCACTAAAAATATTTCATGTTGACAAGCTATATTGCTGCAGCACTTACTCAGATAAATAAGGCCTGATGACATGAGTGTCCTCTGTTTGTCTCCATTCCCTCCACATCTGGGAAGCCAGACAGTGACCAGCTGAGGATTGTGGGAAAAAATGTTTTGTGTCAAATCTCGTGTTAAGACAATAATTCTCCCCAACAGACATGTTTACCTCTCACCTCCTTTCATAATTTCAGAAGTACAAGAGATTATGATGTTGTTTTTAAACTGGCAATGCAGAGTGAAAAAAACAATGGAATAGTTGTTTTTACACAAACATTCAGATGTTTCTCTACAAAACAACTTACACATAAGAGTTTATTATATCTCTGTAAAGAAGGTTAAGAATGCATCTTCTCAGGTTAAAGAGGTCAGAGGTCAAATGTTGGACTGAAGTCTGCTGTCAGCGTTTCCTGGTACTGATATCAACTCGCTTCTGTCTCGTCTGTGATTCTGGCTAGAGAATCCTGTAGTTTATTTTGTCTGAGTGTGTTTGTGTTAGTTTGTGTCGAGACAAGAAATCCAAAAGAAATGTAGGAAACATATATTTGTGTGTGTCATGTATGCTTATTGGATTAGCGTGTTGTGATCTTGGCAACTGTGTATGTAGGCAGTGAGGTGTGGGGCAGGTCAATATGTTTTGAAACGTAGTTGCACAAACACACACACACAGACACACATGAACACACACACACATATATTTAGCAGAACAATGAGGAATGCTTACAGCCCGAGCTCTGAGAAGAGTGAGTTATCTTGCTGAGGAAGAACAAGCGCTAAACTGATCTACACAGCCATCATTCCTGGAATCTGTTGTTTACGCTCTGTTAGTGGCATACTGTACTTTACTGTACTTTACTGTACTTTACTGTACTGAACCTCTGTGCAGGCTGATGTTTCTCTCTTCCTGGAATGTTGTGTTGCAGCTCCCAGTAACAGAGTCACATGGACACATGTCTTCACACTGACACAACTGCTCACAGTTCAGCCCGTAGAAACCTAGAGCACACTCTGAGAGAGAGAGAGAGAGAGAGAGAGACAGACAGAAAGACCAAAAGAGAGGAAGAGAGAGACAGACAGAAAGAGCAAAAGAGAGAGGGAGAAAGGGAGAGAGAGAGAGGAAGAGAGAGAGAGATCGAGACAGAGCAAGTGTGAGAGAGAAAGAGAGATTACAGGTTAACTCCTGAGGTCTTTCGTGTTTGCAAATATGTTCTGCATCTAAATCATTTATGCCATGTGCCTCTAAATGTGAAGATCTACTGATGTTTTGGGCATTAACCAGAAAATCTGTCTTCTCCTATTTTGCATGTGTTGGACTGAGATATGACTGCATACCTTGCTCACAGGAATTTCCATGGAAACCAGCAGGACAGGTGCACCATCCGTGAACGGGGTCACATGACCCTCCGTTTGCGCATGTGCATGTTTGATTACAGCCATCGCCATACAAACCAGGTTTGCAGACTGTTAGGATACAGGCAGATGTTATTTACAGTGGGAATAAAAAAGCAGCTGCAAAAAACAGCATGTTGATGGCTAATGATTTAACACACAACTTATGTAATGACTTCAGTTAAAGGGATCATGTGAGCTTTGTTTGAGTTCAGATCTGATAAAGGCGAGTGACCGGAGAAACATTTACCTCGGCTACAGTTTAACCCCATCCAGCCCGCATCACACACACACCCGTCTGTACAGAAAGAGAGAGAGAGAGAGGTTGAGAGAGTGTTGATAGACATAAGAGGAGGGCAGCAGTAGATAGTGACTCACTCTCTGTGCAGATCCCATGTTCTCCACATTCTGAGCTCTGACACGTCAGATTGGCACATGCCGGCCCCCCCCAGCCCTGCCGACACACACACCGGCCCTCCACACAGCGTCCGTGCCTGCAGTCCTCACACAGCCTCTCGTGAACACACAGAACGGTGGATACGGCCCGCGGGCAGCGCCACATCGGGTCAGAACTGCAAATGCGTTTAAAATGATTCTGTTGCACTACAGTCAGTTTCATATGATGTATTCGCACTGAAGCAGTGATGTTGTAGTTTGTGATGTTATAGTTTATGATGTGATTGAATGCACACACCAGTGATCTGAGGGGTAATTCGCCAGAGATCCATTGAGGATGTAAGTAGCCGATCCACCGCCATCCAGATTAATGGCATTAATTACACCCTGAGCTTTCAGAAATGTTGCCACCTGTCTGAGGTTCATCCTGCAAAAACACTCCAGTAAACGCAAGCTGTGAACTGACCTAGCAGTTATTCTTGTTTACATTTAATTGCGTTTATTGATTTAAAATGATATGCATGCGCTATTTTAATCAGCTGTTCTTGAGTCATTTGTTGAGTCAGAACATGCACACAGAGCTGCAGCAGGAAATCAATGTTTCAGAGATAAACCACTGAGATCAGGGTCAATGTCCGGCTCACCCTCTGTTACCCGTCTGACCGTCCACGTGAAACAGAACGAGTCTCCCCTCTGCATCATGACCCACAGCTGTGCGGGCCGACACCACCTCCACAAAATACTCAAACGCTCCTGAAACATTGAAGCAACATTCATGGCCTTCAAATTGACACATTTCGCCTTTAAATTGTTGAGTTTGCAGGCGGGTACATGTAAAATAATAAATAGGCTAGGCACCAAGTAGTATGCAAAGTGCTTTAAGTGTTTAAGGGTTCTTAAAAGAAGGTTCTTTTTAGAACTTAAAGGTTCTTTATGGAACCATACAAACAGTTCTGGAACCTCACCGGTCTCCTGGGTTTTGTCACATTCAGCCTGGATGCTCTGATTGATATAAACCTCACCAGCTCTCAGCAGCCATACCACACCACTGATCAGCTGCACAAACGGGTTGTTCTGATCCAAAACCTCGTCCTCTGACAGATAGCTATAAAGAAATTAAACACAAGGCAAAAGAGAAATGTTAAAACAAGTAAAAATCAGACTGTATCATGAATAGAAGCAGTGAAGACACATTCAAAACAAGTCAATTTCAGCCACATCCTTTGGGAAAAACAATGGCTGGAAGTATTTTGTTTTTCTGCAACCAAAAACACACTATGATTTACTACTTGTTATTATTAGAGAAGATAGACTAGGCAGATAGAATTGTAAGAAGAGGACTGTCCTATTTTTCTAAATAAATGCCTTTGTGAATGTTATCAATATCATTGTCACCAAAATTTGGTTCCTGTGTGAAAAAACTGTATGTTTTACAAAAATACAAAGCTTTTAGAACACATCAAAACTAACAAACATGGACTGAAAGGCACAAAACCTGGCAGTATGACTGTAATAAGTTTCCTGTAACTCACAGTTCTGTTATACTGTAAACTAAATCATAAATGACAAATAAGAGAATTAATACATCAGTCAACCAGACTTACATAATCTCCCTGTTACTGGTTGACCATGTTAAGCGTTTCATACTTTGGGTTCCCGGCGTCTGGTCCAGTGAAGTCCAAACAGACCCGTAAACACCTTATCTAACAGTGAACTTTCCAGGCACCAGCGTCATAATGACTGACATACTGAAGCAGTCTGAGCACAAGCGGGTCCAAACCGCTGCCTGTTCTGAAGAGCACTGGTCCGTTACACAATATCCCCGTGTTTTTGTAAGGTTTCTATTTAAGGAAACAGATGTTCTGGGGGCTCGGCGTTCCCACGGTTTACTTCCCTCCAAATTCTGCCCCCATATTTAGGTGTTTTGAGGTTTGTGGCGAGGCTGACAGAACTCTGAAGAGCCTGCAGTCGGCTGTGCTGATACTGTTTAGTTCTTACACTCACAGATGTTTTGATAGTTTTATGAGCGTTTTTGTGCCCCCTCACTGAACTTCCATTTTCCAATAAAAATACAAACTACTACCATTAATATTAAACTACTTTGACAATAACCTACCAGACAAAATCTGGTTTAAACGTTTGTAGCATTGTTTGTTCCTAAAGTCTATATGTCTTACAGTATCAGCAATCATAATTTAGCTTCATAACCTAACTTTGACCCTCTGATGTAAACTAGATGTTTTGCTACTGTACCTTAATACTGTACTTGTAATATTTGACCTCTGTTATGATTGTTGAGCTACACGTGGATCATTGCATTAGCAGTGCAAAGGTTGTGGGTTCAATCACCAGGGAACACAAATACTGATCTAATGTACAGCCTGAATGCACCGTAAGTTACTTTAGATAAACGTGTCTTCCAAATGCGTAAATGTAAATGTCTGGTTGATTACAGCATATTTAGTTGCTCGGTTAGATTCGTGGTACAAAAATAACCTGAGTGAACTGAGGAGATTTTCTAAACGGGGATAAAAGATCTGTTTAATGGAAGTCAGGTCAAAAGTACACCAGCCTCTGATTGCACAAGATCACATTTTAATGTTTTCACGGTTCTCTACACAGAAACAAACACTGTTCAAATGATCAGCCCAGGGGCGAGACTGTGTCCTTACCCAAACACGAGCGTCCCATCTTTCCTAATGCCAAACTGAGCATTCTGAACCCCTCCGCTGTTCCTCACCAGTTTCCCATCACTCACAATGTTGCCCAAACACTGTCCGTTTAAAGTTTTGAAGTAGCCTCCGTTTTGAGCAACGAGGCACTTTTTAGTTTTGGCGGTGAGTTCCACCAGCTCCAGACGGTTCCGCTCACAGCCTCCAGGACCGCCTGGTTCCAGAACAGATACGGTTCTCAGTGGGTCATGAACCACCGTGATGTGGCCACTTGCCCATTTGGGAGTGGCGGAGTCTTCTGCGATGTTGGAGATGAATGTTTTGGACTCCACCACCGGGGAGTCTGAGGACATGTTTGCTGCCCGGGTTTCATGAGTTACGATGCCATGAGCGACGGGCTGACAGTCCCTCACGTGACGGTGAGAGTGACGCGGGCCGTGGGATTTGGTGTAGGGTGACAAAAGATCGTCATTCACAGAATATCTGTCAGGAAAAATGTGGAAAATCAAAACGATTAATTCACAGAAATAAAGACTGAATTGTGTGTGTTAAGCTAGTTACACTAACATTCAGGTTGAGTAAGTCCCTCTAAACCAGCTAACAAATGTAGGTTGTAAGAACATTTAAAGAACATTTAAAACAACAACATTATAAAGTTCAAAACATTATTTATTTATAAAACGTTCCACTGACAACAGACACCTGTTGTTGTTTTGCTTGTTTCTCAGTTTAAACTGAAGAAACTGAAGAAACAAACTTGTTTGAGAAAAAGTAAAACTCTATTAGGGAACCACAGATGTTGGTTTCATATGGTTTCATGTGCTGGAGTTTAACACGGCCGCTGTCCTCACATATCATGCAAACTCAAGATGCAAATTACAAATACACTGAGCAGATAAATGATGTTAAGTCTCTACATTGCCTCTCTATCGCCATCTTTGTATGAAACATAACATTGCAGGTGACTTTACATGCCTGTCTTTCTATATATGTGACACTTTATGGAGAAACAGACCCTACAGCTTATATGTACAATAAGAAATCAGGTAAGTTTAGTGTTAGTGTTTATTAGTTGTGGTGCTTTTGTAAATGAATGTTAGTGTTTTAAATACCGATTTTGTTATAGACGGGTTTCTCCAAACCTATAAAACATCTCATTCGTCTTCATTGGTCGAGCAAACACGTAGTCCCGCCCATATTTACGTAATGGGGAGATCAACTGTTTCATGATTGGTTAATCTTCGTGATCGACGGAAAGATTCTCCAATCACACGCGTCGTAATACTTTAGTAATAGCTGTCATTTTATTATTTATACTTCATAACTTTTCTAACGTTGTATTTTAATCATCATTTAATATCGTTTGCTGAAAACATCCTACATTACGTTAGATACGAAACAGGTAAACATATTAAATTAAGTTTTTAATAAATCAAAACATTAAATAAATCAAACATAAAATACACACAAATGTCTCTAAATGTTGATGCTTACAACCTGTTATGCAGAAACAATACGGTAAACAATTTCACAAATGCTGATCGGTCACTAACCAATAACGCTCTTACCTCGTGTCTGTGCAATGGGACAAATATGCTCCTAAACAAATAAACAAAACAATCCGATCGGACGATGTTGCCATAAATCATATATAATAAAACGTGGTTATACGATAAACGTGAAAATAACCCGTTTCGTTCAGTTCACTGCATTGGAAGGACTTCCTGTTACGTCACGTCATGTGACGCGAGTCACGTGATCACGCCTCCCGTGATCATACAACAAACATATTACTTATTAAAATGTTTATTAAACATACAACTAAAATATTGTTTGTTATATTTTCTGTGAGATTTATCTAAGTGATGCGGGAAGCGTTTATATGAACCACCGAACCACTATATAAATAAATGAATTATGTTATAAGAAGCATTTTCGGGGGTCGTATCTGTTAACATTGTCATTGATTTATTAATAAGCAAAATATAAAATGCAATAAAATACATCAATCGCTTTAATTTAGTTTGAGCGGAACGTCAGAGCAGGAGTTGTTGTTTTCCGGGAGTTTTAATAGTGACGCACGGGCGACTTGAAGGATACGGGATATGTCAGGATTATTATGGCATCAACCATAAACATTAAAAATGGACTTTTAAGCACCAGAAAATCCTTCCAGTTAAAGATTTCACACCCCATGTGCATACAGAGACCAGCAGAGGTCAGATGCATTAGAGCTTTAACAGATACAACATGTCAACACAATGAAAAATACTGCATTGATATTGTAAGGTAGGTTATGATTTTAAAGCTTAATCTGGTTAGAAAAGTAACACTTTTATTAATGCATTCAATAGAAATTAATTATTGCTCCATTTGTTTACTCAACATAATCACATTTATTAAAATACACTGGCTCTGAATTAGTGCATTTTAAATGAACTTTAACTTTCCATGGTAGTTCTTTAAAGTTTAAATCATGGTGGAAATCTCAGGCATATGAACTGCATACGTTTTGTTAGCATAAGTATATTTTAATCTCCATTGCATCTCAGTTCTAGATACTTTAATGACACAATAGATTGAATTCAGTAAATAACAGGAATGTTATTCATAGGAAGAGGGACTATGAGGGATTTGTGTGTTCGCTGCTTCTGCCGGACGCATCCCGCCGGTCCTCACTGGCCCTGAGAGCGTTTAATGTGGAACTGGCACAGGCAGGTATTTCATTCCAGCTACAGACTGTAAATCACTGATCTGAGTGGCTTGATTTGTGTTTCCTCACGTGTTTGTGTTGTTTTGTAGATTAAGGACTCAGTTTCCCAGAAAACACTTGGTTTAATGCGAATGCAGTTCTGGAGGAACGCTGTGGAGGAAATTTACAGAGACGACCCTCCAGCTCAGCCCGTCAGTGCAGAATTATGGAAGGTGGGTGTTTGTCCGGAGGTGTCCAGAGATTTTGGAAAAGATAGGATTTTTCATGTGGATGTTACCAGGGAGTTGCGGTGACATCACTGTCCTCTGTTCTCAGGCTGTAAGGAAACACACGCTAACCAAGAGGTGGATGTTGAGGATCATTTCGGAAAGAGTGAGTAATAAAGGACTTATAATGTATGGGAGAATAATCTAGGTTAAAATGGGATAAAAATACTCCCAAAAGAAAACAAATTCGCATCATTCACACAATCGCACACTATCTTTATAGTAAATGATGAAAGAATGTTCATTTTTGACTGAATTATCTTTAATAATGACATGAGGATGAATATATGATGACAGGATGGTATTTTGTGTGTAAAAAACTAGTTGTAGCTTTGACAGCTCTTTGAATTATTAGCCATGTTATGTTGTTGTAATTCAATGTAATTCAACAAACAGTGTTTATATAACAGGTTAACTGAAGTAAACTGATTTTGTTCTGATTCGTAATCTCGTGCAGTTAATGTAACAGACAGATAAACATTTTTATGGTTTGATAAATCAGTTGTTGGGTTTGTTCTGGTGTTGCGGTCAGGAGAAAGACATTGAGGACCGAGCGTACAGGAACCTTCAGGAACTGGAGAACTATAGTGAGAACACCCAGTCCTCGCTTCTGTACCTGCTGTTGGAGACCCTCGGTAACTCGTGATCTTTCCCTTCTTGTGTCACTATAATCTCTAGATATAATATAATCTCACTATAATCTATTCCAGCCTCTGTTCCTTCTCAGTTCTCACTGACTGAAGCATCAAAGTTTCTTACTCAGGTTTCAAAAGTTACAAATCCAAGTTATAAATCCAAGGATTTTGGAACCAAGCATTTTTACAATTTTTGTACCAGAAAGAATGTTTTGACTTCTAAACCTTGATGTTTTTATTACATGTTATAAAAGATCAAGGCAAATGGGATATTTGAAGTGTAATTTGTGATGGTTTAATTAATTTGAATAAGAGTTTTGGAATTTTGCTTTAATTAATTCAGAATCATTCAGACTGAGTTTAATGAATGAATTCTTCTGGGTTTGATCATGTAGGTGTAAGAAATGTCCACGCAGATCATGCTGCCAGTCACATCGGGAAAGCTCAGGGGATCGTGACGTGCCTCAGAGCCGCCCCCTACAACAGCCGCAGGAGGAAAGTCTACCTGCCCATGGACATCTGCATGCTGGTGAGTAACTCCACCATCCTGCTGAGATCCTCAAGAGTTCTTCTGCTTAAAGAGGAGGAACGCCCTTAAGATGAGCTTCTTAAAAGGTGGCGTGTAGTTTCTGGGCCACGGGTTATCAAACAGCTGCTTCCCATGTTCTCCCTCAGACGCACTCCCATTGCCTGAGGGAGACGATGACACATTGGACAGATTCCCAAACAGGATTGTTAAATTACTGTATATAATGTTCGAGTAAACACATTTCTTTACACAAGTAAACACATTTCTTCACACAAATGTCACAGTCTTGAGGAACCTGTACGTTTATTTTGTGAGTTATCATTTATCTATTTTATCTATTTCATCAACATGTTCATCAACATGTCAGCAATACTTCTGTGGAAAATGCTGTTTGTGTCTTTTACATTTAAATTTCACCATCACATAAAAACATTGAGACTGTACAATATGACTCTCCTTTGAAACCCTGTGACTCTGTGGTCCGATATTTCAGCACTCGCAAGCTCAGCCGGTGGCGTCGGTCTGGACCGAACCATCTGCTTAAAAACAGGCATTATATTTGACATTTGTTTTGTGCTGCTCGTGGCACAGAAATGACACACTTTAAAATCACACGCACAACATTTCCACAACCTGTATCGTCTGTGAATATGGCTGCAGAAAGACAACAGTGGAGGACTGGAGACATATGATAATATTCAGTATGTAGGTAAAGCCGTCTGAACACAAACCCAGGGATTTGTTTTAGCCATCTGTCACCATGGCAGAACAATTGTGCCATTCGAGTCTGGATTCATCTGATGTTTCATTTAATGTAACTGAGAGAAATGAAGCAGTTGTAATCTCGGATAATAACTGTGGCAATAGGAGCGCATTGTTTTATGGTGCCATGATTTTACGCGCAGGAGGCGCTGTTGTCTCACCATCATTTAAGCTGAAGTTTGTGTTTCTGAAGATGTTTTTTTTATGTTCTCGTAAACACGACATTTCAATAAATATTTATTCGGAGTGACGTTTCTGTGTTGCATTAAAATTATTTAATTCAATTGTCTTTGTTTAAAATGAACTTACTTTTTTACCAAACGCCCTTCCCTGGATCAAGGCAGAAATGTGCCTGTTAAAGCTTTTATTATATCATTTATTTATTTTTATGCATGAATTAAAACCAAGCCTTTAACTGCACGCTCACGTCTAATGAAAGGATTACGCCACCCAAACATAGAGCTTTTGTGGTTGTTTAAGGTTTAAAGCACTGTTAATGTGTTGTGTGTCAACATTAACTTAATAACCCGGTGAAACATAGCAAGCTGCATGACTGCAGGGTGTTTTTGGTTAAGATGTAAACATGCCTCAGTCATTTTCAGTGTGTCAGTATGAGGTGAAACCGGCCTCTGATGAATTAGATCAATAGTTGTTAGATCAACAGTTATAGTTTCCTGCTGTCACCTGCTGGGATCATGAAACTCATGTCTGTGGATTTTATTAAAAGACTAAATTGGTTTATAAATTGCAGATGCTCCGTGTTTCTCACTATTGATCACTTGTCATGCATATATTATGATATTGATCTGTGTCTGTCTGTTTACCTATCTATCTGTCTGCCTGTCTATCTGTCCATCTATTTGTCTGTCCATCTGTATTTTATCCATCCATATGTTTACCATCATCTATTTGTCGCTCCATTATCTTTCCATCTATCATTTAATTCATCCAAACATACAGCCATCCATCCATCCAGAGGATGTATTAATGCGTTTTGACTGTTTCTCCAGCATGGTGCATCTCAGGAGGATTTCATCCGTGGCAGCAGAGAGCAGAACATCAGAGATGTGGTTTATGACATCGCCAGCCAAGCTCACGTCCATCTCCAACACGTACGAACCCTTCAGATCTCTGTGTCTGTGCTGAGAGATTGTGTGTTTCAGTCATCACCGGTGCAAACAAGAGCTCCAAACACGTTCTTCAGAAACACGTTCTTCAAAATTTTGTTTACAATTGGATATTGTGTTTTTTGCTAACCCGACTCATATTGTGTTTCAGGCTCGATCGTTCAGTGAGAGTGTTCCTCACACAGCCATGCCTGCCTTCCTGCAAACGGTGAGTAATTTCATCTGTTTCAGCATCTCCTTCCCCCCTGCCGCCCCGCTAATGTAATCTGACATAGACGCTTGTGGCTTATCTATATTCTGTGCCCGGGGGGGCGGAGCTTCGTATCCCTGCATGACTCCCTCCCCCTGCGGACACACGTATCAACTCCCGGTCTAATTACACACCGTAAGCCATTTCACAGTCGTTTTTCTTGAAGGAATCCTGTCACACACCAGCTGACAGAAAAGCTTGTGGCTTGTTAAATGGCGAGAGGGAGAAACTCCAGTGTGACTCTCTGTATAATATGACTGTAATGTTTTTGACAGTCAGATGGTGTCTCAGCGCTCAGCTGAGGTCCAGTAATGAGTTTAAATCCCAGGGAATACATGTGCTGATCAAAGCATTTACATTTAAATGTCACTGTACTGCTGTCTTTAACTACCCTCCATGCTAACACTGTGTGCTCCACTTAACATGAGTTTTAGAGATTTGACATTAAAGATTACAGACTGTTTTAGGACAAACTGAATTAGGATCATTTAACACTACAGCATGTAGACGCACCGTATTAGATTCACCGTTTAAAGAAATAATATTGACATGTTGTATAGAATCATTTCTGTTCATTTAAACAACTTTGATATTTCAATAATTCATTCTCCTCCAGACTGAAATGGATAAATGACTGTAGAACCTCATTCACTGAATTCTGTTGTTTGTGTGTGTGGGGGGGTTTGTTTTGTTTGGTGTGTTTGTTTTGTTTGGTGTGTTCATTGTGTTTGGTGTGTCTGTTGTGTGTGTGTTTGTGTGTGTGTTTGTCTCAGGTTGTGTTGGAGGATTACCTGCACAGAGTGAGAACAGCAGATTTTGATGTTTTCCATCCCAGCCTGCAGAAGAGAAATCCACTCGTCCCTCTACAGCTGTATTTACGCTCATGGAAGAAAATCTACTGACGTTTAATTACAGAGTCATTTTATATATGCAAATAACTGAGACGCAAACATTTCCTGACTTCAATAAATCATCTACAATCATTTCATTTCTGCTTCCTTATTAATCAGTTATTTAGACGGAAGGAAAATGTTAGACGATGGAGAGAATTATTAAACCTGTGTAATCGCATATACAGAACCATAAACGTGTGTGTAGAATATGCATTTTATTTCTTTGTATATCATCTGGTTGTAATTAGTCTTGTATAGATATTTTACATGATTTAAGATACAGATATCAGTGCAGTGAGAATAGCTGTAGTCAGAAGTCTGGTGTCTGTGGAAGTCTATTATTTCTCACTCATACCAGTTTTAATAATCACATTTAAAGCTCAGATTTGTGCTCAAGTGCCGTTGGGTTAGTGGAGAGTCAGCCATTATGGTCTGCTCTTCTGAATAGAGGGGTTACAATGAATGGAGACACGTTACAAGTAATAATTATCTTAAAAACATCATGAAACATAATTGCCTCGCCTCACTGAAACATGTCAGGATCTCACTGATTCAATCTTTTATTTTTAAGTGAGCAGAGATGCTCTGAAATGAGACATTGTCCTGCTATGAGTTTTTAAGATTGCCCATTTAAAGTCTGTGTGAACCGGAAGTTGCAACAGAGTTTTTTGATGTAATTCTCTGTGAAACAAAACAGAATAAACTTACTGTTAACCTCCAGCAGCTGGTATTTAATCATGTAAACTATCGCTTTATGTTTTCTTCATTTTGTAAGTCGCTTCAGATAAAAGCTTCTGTTAAATCTTCAAATTATCTTCATGTGCCAAAAACTGCAATGTGTGAAAAGAACATTACGATAAAAATGATGAAAATGATGATTAGTATGTGAGGTTCTAATGTGAGGTTCTAAGTTCTCTTCAGCAACCTGGACACTACAGAATATTAACATGTAAAACTAAAGCGTATAATTAATGTAAAAACTACAACATACATGCTGTGTTGTCCCAAGGATTTCAATAGCCAGTAAATTAACCTAAAACGCACAAATGACTAGTTAACAGTTTGACTTTACTTGTCCTTCAGAGACTGTGTCCCATTAAACGAGAGCTTTATCATAGAACAGAGAGTTTCCTCACTGCAGGTGTTCCCTAAAACCTTCTTGCTTTTAATTTGTCACCTGCAACTGTGTGCCGCATTAAACACTGCCATACAATTAAGTCTTCATTTGTAGAATTAGTTTAAATGTGCAGCCAGCTTAGGAGAAAATTGCATTGAAGAGTCTGGAAACTGTTGTGTTTTATGCTCGCTTTCATATGCAAATAAACCTGTTTGCTTTTCTGTGGTCCACAAAAGGCATATATTCTCTGTGCCTGACCAGTGTTTAATATCAATTGTGGGGTTCTGTTCTCGCAGGCACTGTAATGCCATTAGATTACTGACATATGAAGTCAGTGAATGCGTTTCATCTTTTGAATCCCGGTCATGAGTAATGATGGTATTGTGTCTCTAATACTGTTCTGACATTTAGCTGTCATTACTCATTTTCCATCCAAGCGATGCATTTTGGGTAATTTTCTTCAAGCAGGGAAAGACCTGTGAAAAGGGTTCGATTGTTCAGCTAGAACAGTTATGAAATCTTGCAAAATGACTGCTTTACAACTCAAAATGCACCACTTCTGTGTGACTGTGTATCACTGTGTTTAAATAAAGTTTTTTATTAAACTGTTTTTTACTTTCATATATGGAAAACAGAAGTGTCACAGAAAAAAGCATTGCTTGGATGTAAACGCTTGGATGTACGCGTCTGACTTTCACAAAAGCCACCAGCAAAGACAAATCATTGAAATGTGACTTTCCTCCCAGTGTAATGTGGCAGTTTTTGAGAGGCAATTCCAGGTCGTGTTTTTACGGATGTCAGGCACGGATATTTCATTATGACCTCGTAATCGCTGCTTTAGATAAAGTTGTTTTGCCGGGTGTAAAAGGACAACCTGGAACACAAGGTTAATGAAAAACAATTCGCCCAGTCACTTCTAAAAATCAAAGAATGGATAGGATCATATAAAGTGTAGCACAACAAATATGTGTGTGTGTGTGTGTGTACAGGATGGATGGATGGATGGATGGATGGATAGATAGATACACATTGTTTACCAGAGACACTGACTAATGCACATGCCATATTTTGTTGTGATGAATAACAATCTTGTTATTGCTCCACAGAAATGACATAAAAAAACGCTAAAGCCAGACCATCTGCCCTCCTCCTGGGGTCTTTTAGGGACTGGATGACCCCACATCCAGAACTGGACCCTCTGGGCAAATCACAGCTGAGGGGACGAATGATTGGAGACTCATCGACAGTAATCTCTGAAACAAGATTAAAGACGGCTTAGAAAATATTAGACTTAAGACTCACGTGGGTGACATTTGTCTTCTCTGCTGAATCTTTAGATGTTGTTACATCACGCCGTGTGTTTCACTGTCTGTTACGTCCATTTCACTGAAATGAGCTTTCAATAAGTTTTATGACGTAATATCCTTTATGTGTTTATGATCATAGTCAGACAGGATATTAGTTAAAGCATAAAGATGAAGCATTATTATGGGTGCAGTATTTGAGATATGATAGACTGTGTGCTTAAAGATGCAATAAAAATGAGCTTCAGCCTGTAAATATGTTTGGGATTCATCAGTAAAACAAAGCGGTGATGAAAAATGCTTTATTTAACAAAATCTGTACAAATGTGTGCAGATGTGTTTGTTAAGAAAGACTGATGATGCAAATGATTTCTGCACCACAATCCCATTAAATCACAACCATTACATCCTATAATTATTTGTACTTTATCGCCACCACGTGTTTACATTGGTCACCTATGAAGGTATAAACTATTCTCTGAGAAATGCATTTACAGAAGTCACACAAAACACCAACAGTTCACAGCAGAAACGAATTAATAACCAACAGAAGCGTTCCGGTTCTAACACAAACCTTTTGAGACTGTAAGGGTCTGTGAGGGTCTTTCTTCTATATCATTTAAAAGCATGGAAATATTGAGACGTGATGAAAATCGCCATGCAATGTTTAAAAGGCATTAAATAACACTGGCACCGATTGCGACCATCATACCTAGAGATCATCGTACCATGAGAAGTACATTATCCTGCCACCTGATGTTTCAAACAGAGCCAGAGAAGCCAAAAGTTACAGACTTCAGCTTCTTGAAAAGCTGCTTTTCAGCGACAACTAAACGCAACTTTTGCGTGATGGTTCCCTGATGGCGTTTTTCTCGTTTGCGTTGTTTTCACACTCCGTCTTTTGCGCGTTGCTGAACTGCGTGGATGCGATGAGTTGCCAAGCGCGGTTTCTGAACTTCTGGTCTCTAACACCGTATATGATGACATTGCAACAACTGTTCGTGGTCAAGATCCAAAAGGCAAAAAACGAGAACGTGCACCACTCGTTTCCAAAAACGTTTCCGACCACAAACACGGCGATGGGGGTGAAGGACGCGGTGAAAGCCAGCGTCAGGGTCCCTATCGTCTTGGCGGCCTTTATGTCGGAGAAGGTCGGCTTGGTTGCGCTCTGACTCTCGCTTTCCGCGAGATGTTTCCTGCGTTTTGAATGCTGGCGAATTGTGGTGAGAGACACGAGGTTGATGACAACAGTCCCACCGAGCAGAGTAAAGTCAAAGGCAGGGAACAGCAGGAGGATATTCCAAGCCTGCGAAGGAAAGTCGGTGCTTCCCAACGCATAATTACACATTCGGCTGCAGGAATTGTACTCCAGCGCGATCTCATCGCTGAACACCATTGGGGACGTCGCCAGGAAAAAACTGCCCATCCAGGAAAAGGCTATGAGAATGCTCGTCCTCTTTTTGGTGATGACAGATTCCTTATGCAGAGGCTTCAAAACGGCGATGCTCCTTTCTATGGCCAGGAGGAAAATGGTTGTTATGGAGACTAAAGTGCATCCAGCAAACACGGGTCCGATAAAACTGCAGGGGTGAAAAGTTGCGCTCTGAGAATTGCGCACCGTCCACTCCGGCGCTGAATTGCGGATCATGAGCGATATTTCTGCGTAAACGGAGACGGGGACCACAAATATCCCCACGGCGAGATCTGCCACGGCCAACGAGGCTTTTAAATAACCCTGTGGAGTGTGGAAATGTTTAGTCCCGAAGACCACGGCTAACGTCAGGGTGTTTCCGAGCAGTATGGCCAGTATCAGGGACACCATGAAGACCACCATGACTATCTTGCTTGTGGTGGTACAGCAACACAGATGGCAGCTGCCGTTGTCCTCTGGCATCGTTGATCCGCGCTGTTAGCGGCAGGACGGTGATGGTTCTCCGCGTTGCTTTGAGGAACCGCACGGCAAACCCTTCATGGTAGTCCGTCCAAGTGGAGAAATTCACTTCTGCCAAAAAACACACAATGATTTAGGGGTTATGGTGAGTGGCAAACAATTTTCCCATTAAAAGAACCAAACCTGGCAATGCAAGGAAACGGAAAAATACGTGCCAAAGCAATGACTTCATGTGGGAACATGGACAAGGATGGGGATGAGTTAAATAATGTCGCCATACCTGAGAGCTAAAATCCATGTATGTAACCTTCATGCAAGCTTTAAAATTCCCTTTGCGAGTTAATAAAACTGTTTCGATGCCAATCCCCCTGGAGAATTAACGCAATTCACGAGCAATCCCATTGAAATCCCATTGAAAGTAAGTTCTCGCATCGTCTTGCGCGGTCCCTTACCGAGACTGCTGGCGTGAGCGCGCGCGCGCGTGCAGAAACGGGGTCGCGCTTGGCAGTGATGCCAGCGTGACGCGCACAGCTACTGTCACGGGTTTCCCAAAGGCTATTGTTTGCTCTTCCCAAAATCACTGTAGAGACACCATGGACGAAATAAACTCATGAAATAAACGATGCTTTGGTCATTAAAAGAAGGTATCACAGGTAAACACACCTGAGGGCACCAGAGAGTTGATGTGATGAATTACTTTATTACATGCATGTGCTGTCATCTGCTTTTCTACAAATGTCACTGATAACTTAAATAGAAACGCAACTTCCTGCGACTTGTAAGTAAGTTTGTACTTCACAGACCACAAGATGTGTGACAGATAGACAAACAAACATGGGAGATAGTGAAGGATAAGGAAATCATCTTTCGTTTAAAAACTGGAAAAATATCAAGTTCAGATAACCTGGTAATTTTTAATGCATATAAAACATGACACAGACTGGACACCACTAACATTAGTTAAAAACAATCGTGAAAAAAACACTAAAACAACTAAAACACTGTCCTGAAGTATTTAATGTTTGTATTGCCATGACAAGGTTTCTGATATGGGTCATATAAGGTCAAAAAGACTTTAACTAAAAGTTACTGCAAGAAACTTTGGGTAACTTTTTATAGGTAACCATAGCAACACTATTGCTGTCATTCAAAACGAGGGCCTGTATGCTTTTAGCCACAACCAACATGTATTTAATTTCTGAATAAAGTGCCAGTTATTGCTGTTTTAGTTTATATAAAGTCACTAAACCTGCTGACAAAAATACCAAGAAACAATATTTTTCCACTTTTACGTGCATTTAAGTCTTTAAGCTTAATGGGTTAAATTGTAAATCTGTTTTTATTCAAAACACGACATTAAGCATTAAAATACTGATTATATAGGGATTATATAGGGAAACCTTGACTTCTAGAGAGCATGGGAAGTTTATATCCCCCAAGTTATATATCATATATCATATACATATGAGTTATATCCCCTGTTGAGGATGAAATACACTCGTAACCGAGACACGTGTGGGTTAAAACTTCCCATCCCTTACTAACATGTAAATGCAAAGTAAAGGCGGCAGGAACAGATCGGGGATCAGCGTTCATCCCCGGCGCGCGCCCGTGCGACGGCTCCCGTCTCAGCCATATTGAAACCGCGCTTTCCCTGCTTCGGCTGCTCGGGAAAATAGCTGAAGATCCAACATTTCGGACGCTAAACATTTTCCCGAAAAGTTACCGGAGTGTGTTAGTCGCCCGGCTGGTGAAGGTGAGTTGCGTTAGTTTTACTGAGTTTGGTGGTTTCTGTGCTGGCAGTCGCTGAACTACTAGTTCGCGTGGTTAACCTGCATTCGTTTGACTAGGTTAGTATCGGTTAAACGTGTTTAAGTCCAATTATTTCCAAGCTTTTGTTTTGTTTGGGTTATAAGTCAGGCACGGCTCGTGTCCGGTTAGCCTTTAGCATGCTAACGTGAGGAAAAACTTTGTCACGACTGTCGTAAAACTAACATGACAACACCGAGGGTGTGATAAACTCACACAAACATCACATTTAACAGATATTTCATCTGTCTTCACTCTAATAATTCATCTTTTTTAGACACAGAAAGTGTGAAGTTTAGTTTTCAGGAGAGATGGTTCGGTCACAGAAGTTCACGAAGTTGTGCTTTTATTGAGTTTGGTCCAGTTCTCGTTTGGTGACCTGTGATAAAAGTCAAAAAATGACTATTTTTTAATACTCAGTACTTGATTTATCTCGTCTGTGTGACAGGCTGTGATCTGTGGTGACGGATCCCACCCAGTCCTGTTTACCAGTAACAGACTGAAACCAGTCAAATAACAGTGGGAAGCCCGCAAGCATTGCAATAGTAAGAAATACGATTATTATTTAATTACGATTATTATATACGATTATTATTGAAGATTTACGTTTGCAAAGCTTTTAGGTTGAATCCAACTGGTTATACAAACTGTGGCTTGCAGCCATGGGCAACTCATAAGGTACATGTTGGAGTTAATATGTAAAAACTGATAGATGCAAGCATAATTTTATTGGAAAAAAGGCTTGTCTGTTTAAACTTAGATTGCATTACAATTTTGAGTCTAAATTTAGGCTTTTATTGATTTTTCGCATGAAATGCAAGCTTAACATTTACAGGAATTTAGAAACTAGAACATGAATTAAGGAAGCAGTCCAGTCTTGTACTGAACTGGGTGGTGCTCATGTCAGTCAGACTGTTGTTGCTTTTTTACTGTTTGCCGTTTTATCATAGACATGTAAGCACATGAGTATGTATTCCCACACCTAAAACGTGTTGTTGGATGTTGTCATAAGAAGAGTTTCATTAAGTAAATTCATTTTCACTTCTGCATTCAGCTGAGCCGTTCGATTCACACCTGCAGTGGTAAAAACTGACTTCACTCCAGTTTGTTGTTTATTGCGTTTGTGGAAATTGATATTTTGTTCCAGGAATGAGTGTGAATGAAACCGGTTTTCAGGGAATCAGTTTTGTTTCTGTATTCATTGTTTTGGGCCGTGTGCAAAGCTATTAAACGGGCCCTTGCAGAACGCTCATATATTCTCAGGATGAGGAAAACAGATGTTCTCTGACACATTTGTACCTTGTTTCTTATCGTCGCTGCATGTCCAGCTGTTTTCATACTTCAGGTTAAACATTTTCAACGTTGCTTCTTTGAATCACTTGAATTCACTCAAACTGAATGTGATCTGTTTTTGTTTTGCATATACAGTCAGAGTAAATAAACTTCCTTCAGCACAATTAACCTGATTCAAGATCAAGTCAAGATTTATAGTTTAAAGTGTCATTTATTCAGAATTGTTGAATTTTTGTTTTGTTTAAACTCATTTTGTCTGCAGTGATTTTGAATTTAATCCAAAATTTAAAGGACACGTTCTTCCTCTGAAAACACTGAAGATGATGAGTCAACTCTTCGTAGTGATGTAAATGCATCTTACAGAACATAATAATATGATTTCTGTATGTCCAAGGACCAGTCAGTGCTTATGAGAGACTGTCTCAGTTGTCAAAGCAGCGGTTGCTAAATCTGATGACCTAGTCAAGCCTGTAACATTGAAAACAACCATAAAGTTAATCACACAAGTGACCCTCACTGCATGTGGATCTCTGTAGGGTACTCACTTCTGAGTGCACATTTAAACGATTTGATTAGCTTCCATAGGCTGTAAACACTTGACTGTCATTTAATTAGTGATCTGGCTTAGCTGTTCGGATTAACAAAGTACCTGGAAATAGAGGCTGGCCTTATTACGTCTCGCATCTTATTTAAAAGTAAGTGCATGCCGGGCCACATTCCAAAGCGCTCCAGTAAACCGTGTGTGTGTGTGTCGCCACGAACAGGAAAAAGATTTTACCCTCCAGTAGTCTGAATTTGTTTAGTCTGAGATCATCTGTGGCTTAAAACGCGGTGGTTTGTTCAAGGTAAAACACTTAGACAACTTACTGTATGTTTTTCCTACGAGCAACAGGTTTCATTTACATAGTCATTTGCTAGTTTACAGACAGGACGTTTTCTGTAAATGCACGTCAATAACAGATGGTGTAAAGTGCATTTTTATGCACAGCTCTGTTTTCTCTAAACATACTTCTACAGTTTAATTTCTTTCATCTGCATTGAACAACTTTAATACTGCGATCTTATCTCATCACCTGTTGCTTATTTAGGTGTACACATGTCACAGGATGTAGGGTTAGAGTCTGTACGTGTGAGCGGGTATATCTGTGCATGTTTAATTTTGTGGGCTTTACTTAGAAATTCTTGTGCATAACTAAACGTCTTGTGCAAATTTTGGTTTGGCGAAGACCACCGGCAGAGATATGAAACTTAAGATCAGGGTTTAATCAGTTTAAAATATCCTGTGTTGTAACTGAGTTTGTTTTTACTGACGGGGACAGGGTTAGTAGGTTTAACTGACTGATGCCCATGCGTTCAGTTTTTAACAGTTCTGTGGGTCAAGGTTTGAGTCTATAGTGAGACTCACTCACAAGAATGTTGCTTCTTGTGTTTGTGGAGCCCATGAAATGCATTTTCATTTATTCTTCATTACACATCAGTTTTTGAAGAGAATATAAGGACATTCCTATTTTCATTTACGTTTATGCATTTAGCAGACGCTTTTATCCAAAGGGCCTTTCATAATAATAATATTGTATTTGCAGCCTACGATTCATCTGGTCTTATGGGATAGATTCGTATGCTACAGCTTTTGTGTAACTCATGCTCTAAATAGTTTGATTCGATGACAGTTTCTGTGGGCTGAAAGAACTCGTTGTTTTAAATGTAAACCTCTTCTTATTTTGGAAATATCAGGCCGTATAACTTTGTTACATTATGAAGATTTTGTAGTTTTTGTGTTGAGCTCTTCATAAATTCTGCCTGTAAACTTTTTCCAGGATGTGCCAGTTCAGTTTTCAGTCAATACGCTGGGCTGTTGTGGCATTGATCCACTAAACTGTTAGCGTGTCTCTGTACTCTGTCCATGTCTTAACCGGCCGTGACAGTAATGTAAGAAACTTCTCTGTCTAATTCTGTTATGACATCATTGATCATCAGAGCATTTTATTGGTCTTATTGGCTGTGACATCATGGCTTCCTTCATTACATATCCTGCTCCACATAACTGTATTATTGAATATCAAATATGTTCTGATTCATATTATACGTAATATGTTATGTGTTATAAATTGTTGCTGTATATTTGGAAGGAAGATTATGAGTGCATATCAGCACATAATCTTTGCCATCAGCTTGCATCAGTTGAAAGACTAGATGTTAGATGTTGGCTGATGTTGTGCTTTTAAACTTACAGCGTCCCTCACAATCACTAATTTCCACTCGTTTTATTTTCATAATCGGCCTTCTAGTTTTAAGATCGCTAACCGTTTATCGTTATGTTGTCGTTTTGAGGAGGAATGACCGAAGCAAAGTATTTTGGGGAATTAGATTTGTTTTTTTTGAGTCATTTTCTGTCTTGAGACTCTCAGTTGGTGAATGTTGAGAAGAACTTGGAAACGGTGCAGATCATGTATTAAACATCAGTGTAATGTGAGGCAACAGCTCCAATGAGCTTTATATGCGTCTATTTAAGATAAGGGACCGTATAGGGGCCTCCTGCACATTGGTTTTAAGTGCCATTCTTGCCTCGTATAAGGGTATACACTATATACTGAATAAATATGTCTGTCACCTATAGAATCAAATAAATAATAAGTAAATAATGGCAACCATCGCTTTGTTGGTATACATTAAACAAATTAATAGATAAATGGTAGAAATAATGAAATTATTGGCTTTGAATTCTGCTAAAACTACTAGCAAACTCATTAAATCTTTAGACATTTTTAAAGGTAGGGTGGGCAGTTTTGGAGAGGTTAGCTTTGAAAGCGTGAGATCTCCAAAAGCAAGCAGCGGTTTCCATTAACAGTTTAAAACTACAACGATTGGGTGAACTTTTATGGTCCTGCACCTTCTGCAGTACGTATATAAATATATGTAGACCAGTTTATTTAGTGAGTGATGTCAGAGTGAGAAGATCTCTTGCCTTTAGCTCATCAGTGTCAACAAACACACAAACGCCAATGCAGTTATTTTCCATTAGCGGTGGTTTTGTTGGTGATTGGCGTGTCTGACAGCTTGTGTTTCTCCTGCAGATGGATTGTTAGACCAGCAGTGTGTTTATGTTCTCCAGAGAAGCGACGCTACACCTGTTTCTCCTCTCCCACCTACAGCTGTCCCTGAGAGAGCCGAGATGTGCTCTCGTAACAGCTGATGTATGGCAGGGCAACTGTGTGAAATGAAAAACAGGCCACCTGTCCTGTGTGTTACAGCTGTGTTTTAACTGTTTGCAAATGAACTCTGTGTAACTCTGTAACTCTGAGTCTGTGTGTGTCGTGTTACTCAACAATGTCTAGCATTATAGTCAAAGATGTGCATCTTATTTCTGCTGTAGTATTCAAACCGGATTAGTGTTTGGTTTAGGTGTGAACAGCAGCACTGAATCCTGATTAGCGCGTCCTGCTAGCAAACAGTACCAGCAGTTTTGTGAACTCTGTGACACTTTTTCTCTATTATTTACTTGCTAAAACCAAAGTTCCTCCATGGAGAGTAATCGCTGCAGCGTTCTGACGCATTTCACATGGCATTTTAAGTACAGGATAGTACGTATCATGTGTAGCATGTAGTATTATGCCAGAAAAGGTTTTGCTGGGGTTTGTAACCTGTGTATTTCATAAATAACATGTATTCAGATACATTTGCTGTAACTGCGTCACTGGTTCAGTTTCCCGTAACATCTGATGTCACAAAAGTTCACTGAACCTGTTTTTAACACAAAACTTAAATAACGAGTCCTGCAAAAGACCAGAGATAAAATGCTGCGTGCTTGTGAAAAATTAAAGCTCAACATTTTATGGCTTGAAAATAAAAATTGTTCACGAAGCAAGTACATGACAGATTGTGTTCAAAACGTTTTCTCACATCACCCGAATTCACAACAGCAAGATTAAGATAATGATTTATAATTTGATCTGTTGAGTCTGATTTTGTAGGAAATGTTTGTATAATATACAGCTACTATATCGCATGTTCTTACAGCAGTCGTTTAGAATTTATCGCATATCCATGAAAATAACTCTACCGTGTCCACAATGTTATGTTTCAAACAGAGATATCAGACGAGAGACTAACGTTATGGACTGTAGCAGGGTTTTGCAGATCTGAGAAGTGATACGCAGGCCACTGCTGTAGTGAGTCACACTGGAGAGAGGCATTTGTGAGACAGGCCACGTCCATCAGACTGTGTCATGAAGGCTGTTGAATTACAATGACATCTTTGCATGGTCAGTGCATTCAGTGCATTTTGTCCTCCACGTCACACTCATGTAGTCGTTGCCCACGGGTCGTCTGAGCAAGTCGCTCAGGGACCTAATAGGTCGAGTCGGGCTCCCCGGCAGCTGTAATTAGTTTAAACAATCTACTGATGGGTTTAAACAGAGGGGAGGCTTAAAGTGCGTTTATTGTGGGTCTTGCATGTTGACTGTTATGATCTCTGCCACTAAAGTTTATCGCAGTTTTTATAAGCATTTGGTGTAAACTGTAACTTTTTGGTTAATAATAAACAGAAACCAGTTATTGAGCGAGTACATAACAGATCAAAATGTTCTTACCCGACCTCCATTTGAAACGTTATTATTATTATAAATGTATAATTATGAATTATGATTTCAGCTCTTGGGTTGAGAAAGAAAGTATTTAATTAGCTGCAGTCTCATGTTTAAACAGACCAAACTGAATAAATGTTAACTAGCCTAAACCCCAAATAGTATTTCTGTGCTGCTCTGCTATGGTTTGCCAAATGTTTTTTTAATAAGGATCCTCTGGTCAGTGTTTGTTTTGGGTTTGGTGGATAATGGTGAATTGTGTAAACAGGTGTATGTGACATTAAAGGGCGCATCGGTCATTAGCATTTCACAAAGCAGTCGGTGTCTGAGATCCACCATAAATGTGGTTGTTTTGTTCATGCCTCTGTTGAGATGGAAAATTGATCATCCAGCGAGATGCTCTCGGTGCAGATGGCTTGTTTGTGGATGAGGGCGTTTGATGGCAGGGAGAGACTGGAAATGTGCTTTCAAAAAGAGTTCCCAAAAGATGCGTGAAGTTAGGAAAGCCTTTGTAAATGGTGAGTGTTTGGAAAACCACGACACACTTTTTCTAGTAATGTTATTAGTGTGTGTTTAAAAAAGTGAAGCTGACTTTTTACATGTCACAAGACTGAGAGTCTTAAAAAATTGTTACAGTAAAATGTCAAATTGATAGTAGAAGTTGGTATGTTGGGCTTTTTTTACTCTTTCCTAGGATATTATGGGATGTGAGGTCTGGTTGTGTTTTATCAGAAATCTTTATCTCTAGCGTTGAGGTATAAAATGTATGCAGACGGTCTCATGCTTAATTTAATGTGTTCTGATTGATTTAATATGATGTTTATGGTTAACAGTAGATGCTGTTATGAAACAGTAGATTCATAATGACTGGGTGGGAGTTCCTATCCTTCATTTGATTTCAGCATGTCTTATGTGATCAATGTGATGGTCATGTTATCATTTTTATAGACTGGTTTTATCTCAGTAAAGGGCAAATTCCTTTTTTCACGATTGGCCTAATTTTACTTTTGCTTTTGTTTTTAAGTTGGACAAAGGTGGCACAGAGTTTACAACCTCATTGTTCTTTGTCTTTTCTAAAACACCCTGTTTTTCTCTTCTTTTTTGCTAACTAGCCTAATTATGAACAGAAATGGCTGTGTTCAGTTGTTTAGCATATTTAGCATTGGTTAGCATATTGGTTTTTATTGGCCAGTATTGATTCAGATACATGGTTCACAGGGCCTTAAATTGCGAGATAATGTTTATATGTACACACACACACATAAAAATGTACATATCTGAATAAATATTATTGAAATAACTAAGAGCTTACTGTACATTTTAAGTAAATACATGCACTAAATAGTAAAACTTTTATTAAGTCATTGATTCACAATGACAAATGATTAGTTATTAATCTGTGTGAATGATACAAAGATCACAGCTGTAGCTAGTAAGGTTAAGGGTGGTAAGGTTAGATAAGGTTATGTAAGGTTATCTGTGGGTGTGTGTTGATGGCATCAAACAAAATTGTGATTTGTGTGTGAGGTTGAAGACAGGCATTAGTGTTGAGCTGTAGGATGTATTAAATGTCACTGCGGTTTCTCCCCTGCTGAAGGTGGGATGTTGTTTTCTGTGTTTTTATTATCAGATTATTGTGAGACGCAGGACTGGGGCTATGAGTCTTTGGGCCCATCCATAAGAGAATGGAAACTGTGTTCTGGCCAGTTTAGTTTTGAGATCTGCCCTAGGCGACCTCAGATTCTCCATTAGTATCCACTCTGAATCGTGTCATCTGCAGTCAGTGTAAAACCGAGACCCTCGCTGGTTGAATCGCTTGAGAGGAAATGATGCAATGGCGGAGGTTTTCATTGGTTGTTACCACGTGTGTGTGTGTGTGTGTGTGTGTGTGTGTGTGTGTGTGTGTAAAATCACTACAGTGTAAATCACATCTGGTGTGTTTGTTATGATCTGGTGCAGTCTGTATCTGTCTGGTACGCTGTGAATTACGTCATTTGTTTGCATCCAAAGCGAGTGAATAAGCGAGGATGATTCTGAAACACACGTTTACTGATTGTTAAATGAATCCGTAGCTTTGTGATGTTTGAAAGCAGTCCAGTTTGTGTTTTAAAGCAGCAGAGACGTTCCTAACAGACAGGAGGTCTGGATGTGAGCGATCAGATCCGGTTGTGCTACCTTGAATAGATAATGATGTGTGTCTCTCTCTCTCTCTCTCTCTCTCTCTCTCACACTCACACTCACACTCACACTCACACACACACACACACACAGATTATTGCTGTCTGATAACAGAAGATATAGTTTAGAGTTTCTTTTGAAGGTTTGAAGAATTACAGTTAAGGGTTGATTATATAATTAGGGCTGGATTATATTAATTGTATCTCTGTACTTTTTAGCCTTCTGTCAGATTTATTTAATACATGCATTAGATTTAAAGAACATGTGGTTAGAAATGATGATTATTTCTTCGTCTTCTGTTAGAATCCTTTAATTTAACCCTTTTGTTTTTCTCATTTCCAGGCGTCTGAAAGATGGTGGACCGCTTGGCGAACAGCGAGGCCAACTCCAAACGCATCGGCGTCGTTGAGGCGTGCTTCGGCACGGCCGGCCAACCGCTGGCCATCCCCGGTCGAGTTCTCATCGGCGAGGGCGTGCTGACAAAACTGTGTCGCAAGAAGCCCAAAGCCCGGCAGTTTTTCCTCTTCAATGACATCCTGGTGTACGGCAACATCGTGATCCAGAAGAAGAAGTACAACAAGCAGCACATCATTCCTCTGGAGAGCGTCACCATAGATACGGTGGATGACGAGGGCGACCTGCGCAACGGCTGGCTCATTAAAACGCCCACCAAATCCTTCGCCGTCTACGCCGCCACGGCAACGGAAAAGTCCGAGTGGATGAGCCACATCAGCAAGTGCGTCTCTGACCTGCTGGAAAAAAGTGGGAAATCTCCTACGGGGGAACACGCCGCCGTCTGGGTGCCCGACTCGGAGGCCACCGTGTGCATGCGCTGCCAAAAGGTGAAGTTCACCCCAGTCAACAGACGCCACCACTGCAGGAAATGCGGCTTCGTCGTGTGCGGCCCGTGTTCGGAGAAGAAGTTCCTGCTGCCCAGTCAGTCATCCAAACCGGTTCGCGTGTGCGAGTTCTGTTACAAACAGCTCTCCACAGGTGCCACCCTGCCCCCCCGCTCGGACTCCTACTGCCGGCCCTCCTCAGAGTTCTCCACCAATAACCTCTCAGACGAGGATGACGAGGACGACAGCAGCGACTGAAGACTGTCTTACGCTTTCAGGAATAATTGACAATTCGTGGATCGCATCCCAGTAATTTAGTCTCTCTGCTTTTCCTACAGTTTGAAATTCCCAAAGGTTCCATCTTTGGCATCTATTTGACTTTTGTGGCAACACAACATACCCTAAACATTAAAGCCCTTATGCATATGAACCAAAAGATTCTTGGGAATTGTTGTAGGTTCCTGTGCGCGTCCGAACACTACTGCCACTGCTCGTACACTCATGAGTGTTATCTGTGGTCACGTCTCATTCTCATAGTCCTTCTTAAAATATCTGCGATTAATGCGTCAGAATCCCTCAGGTGAATCCATGCAGATTTGCAACTAATGGCACATTTATTGCGATTTATTTTTCAAAAGGTTTTAAACAAGAAGCTGCGTTTGATGCTTTGAATAATTTACCACTAACAAACCGTACAAGTGTGTTTCAGATGAGATTGTTGGTTAGTTGGTTTCTAGTCATTTTAAATGACACATCGGATGGAAACTGTGTGTGCGTGTTATACGGCTGTGGTGCGTTTCGTCTGATAAGAGTTTCACCTCCTCTGTGCCTTCTTGATTGTTCATGATTTATTCTCAGGAAGTACATCCAAGTAGAGACTAAACCATCCAGGCTACTAGCTATTGAATTTTCTCACTTATGAAGTGATTCATGTTTGATAATATGGGCCGTACCCTAGCCGCACACTTACAATTTACCAATTTTGTTTACTGAAAACTGGAATATTTTTTGAATAACAGACAGTTTTAATTGAGGACAGTTCCATTTTATAACAGCTCTATATCAGAGTCCAATATTTTTTTAAGAAACTATATTGACTCTAATTGTGTCCTGAGATTTTTTTTCTGCATCGTGGCATAAGATCTCGTGGGGTCTCCCATCGTAACTTAAACGCTAACTGAAACGCGAGCTAGCATGCAGCTGACGGGAACTGAAACGTGCACGTTAATATAGCAGAAGACGCTGTCCGTTTTCCCTCACTGTCTGATTGGAGTCTTTGTGTTTTAATGTCACGTGTGGGATCGTCACGGTCAGTCCGACACGTTGGAATGGGAATTGAAAGTGTTTATAGGAAGTGACTCACACACGGCCTTTTTTTGTTTTCACTGTCTGTTTCACACACAAAAAAAACGGCACTAACCGCTTTCCAGAGTGAGTAACCGGGTTTACTCCTCCTAACTGGTATTTGTCAAGTAAAAGCTGGTGTGTTAAACCAGCTAGAGAACATTGTGTCTCAGTTCTGAATACTTGATCACCTGTAAAGATGTCAGATTAACAGTAACGATATAAAGGGATATTTAATAAATGAGGTTCAGATTCAGTAACAGATACACAAAGTATTTTGGCTTTTTTTGGTGATGTGAGACTTCTGTGGTGTTAACAGTAATAATCTTATCTTGTTTCGTCATATAACAGTAGATGCAGGTTAGTTATGGAGGTGAACCTCCGTAAATGAAATGATATTCTGAGATGATTTGTGTTTTAATTATAATTACGTTGTTATTCTGAAATTAATCTTAATTTAGTATCTGTTGTAATCTTTGTACAGTTTTATATTTGTATGTATGACATCAACTTTGCCTGCAGCTGTTTCCTTCATGTTTTCGTGTTGTTCATGTGTGTTTCCTGAACGCCAGAAGAGAGGGGCGGTCCTGTGTGGGCAGGGCATGGTAGGATGTGGGTGGGGAAAAGTACGTCATCACACACATGTGAATGCATAACTCTCCTATAGAGCCACATTTCAGTTTGTAATAACAGAATTGGCTGTTAAAATTTTGAGGGATCTTTTTAGAGAAAATGTCATTTCATGCATTTTGACTTTATTTTGAGGGTCTGTTTTCTTGTCAATACTTTGAAAGGGCTGAAAACTGAATGTAATCCATTTAATTAGATACTAATTTTGAGGAAAATACATGCATTGATTAAACTCTGGTGTCTTGTCTTCTGTGTAATTTGTAATTTTAACAAACTCATATTTTTTAAATAATTGTTTACATTTAAAACTAGTTTAGGATGTGTGTGTTACTGATTTGCTTGTGGGAGGATATTTAAGTCTTTTAAAACTTTTGGCCTTTATATATTATTGTACTGGCTTATCTGCCCTTAATTTAACTCTAAATCTGCTTTTGGGCTGTTACAGTATTAATGTCCACACACATCCACGCAACTGTTGGTCGAGCGCTTGAATAATCGGGTTGCATAATCTCTTGTTTGTGCCTGACTGCTGTGCCAATAATCTTTGGGCATGTGTTGCTAACAGCTTGTGGAAAGTGACTTGATGTGTGGACTGGTTTTAAATAAGTGCAGCGCTTCTAATCTTTAAACCATCCTCGACGGTTCATAAATGACTCTATTCACCAGACCACTGAGGATATTTGATTGTGTATAAGATACAAACAAACAGGGCTTTATAATAATCTGTTGTAACAGGAATAGCTTCCTGGGTGACTATTAGTTTCGGTTATTGAGTTTATTATAGATAAGTTTAGATAGTTTAATATAGTTGTGTAGATATACGGGACGAGAGAGGCTACAGCTGAGGCACAATGACAAATGATGAAGATTGGCGATGAGATGTTGGATGAAAATCGCCCCCCGCTGGCAGCAGGAGTTACTGTTCGGTGCATCTGTGGCCAATGCACGTTTCTGCCCCAAAGCAAAACAACACAGCAGCTAATATGTTTGTTTATTTATCTGTCCACCACGTCTGTTCCTGTAACCATCATCAAATTCCACTTTCAACTCAACTATCATAGTAACAAACTACCAATCGGATGCAATAATGGCCTTTAAAAGGAACGAGGGCCTGCGCTTTAAACGCTTCATTAACCGTGGCATTGTACCCACACGGCTCAGGCAGGTTATAATGCGTGTTTTCTCTTTATAAAACGGCATTATGTGTGTGAGTTGGTGCAAGATCAGTTCTGCATATCTAACACCGATCATTACTGTCCAATACCTTACAACCACACAATACAAAACTGCACTGTCTGATGTTACTTATTCAGTTGTAAAGACATTCAGCATTCAGACAAGCTTGTAGGGCTAATAAATGTGTTTTGTAATGTGTGTTGAAGGGGTTGGAAACCAGGTTGCATCTTGTTTAGGCTGCATGTTGTTTTCAATAGGTCTGGTAGGTCTTTGTGTTGGGCTATAATTACTGCTTCAACGTAACGTATAGGCCAGCATACATCGAACTTGAACAGTTTATATATTATGTTATACATTATAGATATGCAAAACAACAGCCTCGTGCACCATCTGTTCCAATTCACTACAGTGAGAGCCGTATTTTCCCAAACAGGAATGACATTTGATAAACAGACTCATTTTAAAGCAACAGGATGTCATGTAACGTGGATAACAGTGTGGAAATTGTGTTTCCTCAGTAAATGTGATTGTGTCGGTCTGTCACTGACCTGCTGTGCGGCTTTGTTTAGTCAAAGAAGAAATAAATTGCTGTGAGTTGGTGTGATTAAAAATAGCAGGTTGTTTGACAGAAATAGGGTTTTATTGTTTAATACGTTATTTAAAGGTTGACCAACCTCTCTGGTCTTTAGGTTGAGTCTTTAGTGTTGATAAATAGCACATTACATTAGATTATATAAATGTGTTGAGTGTTGGATATGAGGGGCAGGTTGTGTTATTGTTCTTGTGTATGTATAACTGTATGTAGGTTATGTTTTAAAACTAAGCAGCATTGTTTGCATGTTCATGCATCATTTATTATCATTTATTTGTAACTTACTGTATGTTTAAAAAAACTCACAAATCAGCCTAAATATTTATTTCCCCATTTATTTATGTATGTGAATAAATAATAATAGTGCAGTAACTTATTTAACTTATTAAAGTTTGTCTACTTGTAGCTGACGTAAAATATGGACGCGTTTGTGTCGTAAGAGGCGCGTCATTCCATGACATCACAAAGGTGTTGTAAAGTGGGTTCCGAAGCGCGGCTATATAGAGCGCGACGCGGCGCGTTGCTCTCCGTGGGTTGAGTTGGTGTTGTTGAGTTGAG
>JBAJNP010004285.1:0-34320 GCA_036877545.1 Yasuhikotakia modesta | reverse complement strand
CAGTACCAGTGTGTCTATGATCAGTACCAGTGTGTGTTAGATCAGTACCAGTGTGTGTATGATCAGTACCAGTGTGTGTATGATCAGTACCAGTACCAGTGAATGCAGAAAGGGTTTGAAATGCGAACGCATTTCAAAATTGCATCTCAAATGCACAACGAGGTTTAACGTTTAAGGAACTAAACAGACGTTTATTCAGAAAAGAGTCGATGCACGTTCATGTGAATGCATTGATAATCGAATAATCCCATATCTCTGCCTTAAATGCGATGCAATATTGTAAGTGTATCAGCGATTGCGACTGTAAAACACTGAGAAATCTGTTTATTTATTACATAAATACTTGCTCCCTCTATATAAGTGCTTGTGTAAATGATGTTGTACTGCATGGTAGGGGTGTTAATGGTCCTGGTGGATAAAGTCTGAATTCAGTTTGATGTTCTTATAAAATCTTTTAAGATGTGATCAGAAAAACACATCCATCGCTTGTTAAACGCTGGCAGTGGTCACCAGTTGATAAAGGGAACGTTAATGTAATGTTGGTCACTAACTACCCCTACAGAAATGCACTCGTCTGATTCCTGTTGTTTATTTGTAAAGCAACTAGTACAGTGTTTATTTTTCTGTGAATGTCTAGAATGTATTTTAACATATACGTTTGTAACTGGAAAAGTTTGATCTTCAACATTGAATAAGTTGCTTTGTGTTGATGTTAAATCTTAAAAACAAAATATTAAACGTTGTGTGTAAATAAAGCAGGAGTTTTTAAATAAGGGCCGTGGTCTGTTCATGTTACTTTAACTACATGTGTTTGTCTTTGGGAATCTCCAGGCTAAGTATGCAATAAATACACAGTTGGAAACTAGCAGAACTGATGACCTCAGTGTCACACGTGTGACCGGACACACCGAATCATCGCTCTGTAACCGGCGCTGTTGGACCGCAATCAGCACCAACACAGAACTGGTATTACAATATGGTTTATGTCAGCATCAGAGGCAAATATAGGAGTTAGATCTTTGTGAGAGGAGTGCTGTGCAGAAAGTTTATTCATTTTTAAATCACTTTGTTCTCTTTTAAAGCTACTTGACTTGGGTGCAAAATAATAAAACAGTGTAAAAATCGCATTACCCATCATGCAACACTTCACAACACTTTATCTTTATTTAGCATGTGTTTGGATCCACCTGCAGTGGTTGTGGGAGATTATAAGAGTGAAATTTAACTGAGGAGCTGAGAGTAATTGTACGAATATTTGAATGAGAAACGAAATCATCTTCTGCAGCTGAAGTTTGTCTTGTCCTTCATCTCAAGATTCATTCTTTCCGCACTGCTGTTTATTTTTACACAGAATCAAGGTCTACTTGAAAGAAAGGAGCTAACCTGTCGCCTAGCAACACCTCCCACTCCTGCTGAGGCTGGGAAGAAAGAGGAGAGGAAGAGGAGGCTGTGATGAGGATGATGATGAGGATGATGGAGGCAGAGGTGAGAAACAGGAATGAGGTTGACTTTAAAGGGACAATGATAATATTTCTCATGCTCATGTCATTCTAAACCTGTAAGGCTTTATTTGTCTTGTGCTGAGACACACAAAAGAAGATTTTTGAAGTACTCTGGTAACCAAACAACAGTGGCACCCGTTGACCTTTATTATTTGGACACAAAACAGCTCAGACGTTTTTCAAAATGTCTTCTTTTGTGTTCCACAGAGCAGAAAGTCATACAGGTTTGGAATGACATGAGATGAACAAATGATGGGAAAAATAATTATTGTGCATTTTTGGGTGAACTGTCCATCCATTTAAAGATAAGACAGGCCAGCGTATCTACATGACGTTTATGTGTTTGTGAGTGTTGCTTGAGTTAAAGAGATGAATTATTGTGAACACACAGTTGTGGTGCAGACACCCACACACCGGCTCTCTTACACACACACACACACACCGCAGATGCTGCTGAGGCTTTTCTTGTGCCGTTTATTTTTATACCCGGGGCTCAGTGGGAATATCTGGATAGAGAATATCTCTCTCGCTCTCTCTATCTCTCTCACTGTTTCATGACTCTTCAGTGCATTTTCATTGACCAATGTCAGCCTGTGGTATTGCAGTGGGTGTGTATTACATAAAGCTACAGCACCTGCTGGTTGTTTAAAGGAGAAATATGTGCTATTTATAGCCTGGCAAAGCAACATTCAACAAAAACCTCCATGATTTTTTTTTGTATTCTTGCTGTTTAATCTCACGGCTCAGTTGTGGTGCTGCATGCCAGTACATTGTGCTCGCCCTCCTTTTTTCCCTCTCCCTTCGTAAGTTGTTGCTGATGCAAGGTTGCCATGGTGACGTGATGTAGATGTGACATCAGAACAGACCCCTCCAGCAGCAGATTTTCCCTCTTCGGTCTGACGCTCTCAGTTCTCCTATTTCAATTCATATCGAGTCAAAGGCATCGTGTAACCAAACACCCCCACTAGCTTCACATCTAAAGCTGCTGCACAGATGTAAGAGGGGTTCTGCAGTCCCTCCTAAAATAAGGAGGTTTAGTGGCCGTAGCAGATCCGTTATTCTCAAATATTCAGGTTTGATAATAGCAAGAAAATGATCAATGACTCGACGTGTCTTGCTTTTTGTTTCTTGCAGTTGTTCTAGATTTTTTTAGATGTTCTCAGGTTTTTAGATCTATTGTCATGGTCATTATGATTTTAGATGTTAACATGAAATTTTTTTTATTTTATTGAATGAATTGTTTTATATGTCGCTTTAAAAATGACTTACTAATTGAAAAGACTAATTCAGTAACAAGCATTTTCTGCATATTTGTTTTATTCCTACTACTAGTTTTTAGTAGATTTTAGTAGATTTTTTAGCCTCAGAATGATTTTCAGAGAGCAGAAATGTTGCCATTACTTCCTCTGGGGTTTAATAAAAAGTCCTGCTCAGTTTGTTTCACGTCTTTCATCACATTCTTGCGTTTTTTCCTCAGCGTTTGTGTGGCGCTGTCGTGACGTGAGCCGTTGAAGGAATAAGTATGAGATGAAATGGAGAGGTTTGATGGTGTTGTGTGACTGAGGTGAGAGTTTGCAGAGGAGGTGAGAGGAGAATCAGCACTATCAGCGAGAGATAGTTCAGCGTCTGTTTTTAGCTCCCGGCTGAAGTTACGATAATTGCTTTTATCTCAGTTTCTCTTTGCATCCTTCTCAAGTAAACATGTTTTATTATCCCTGCAGAAATGAGAAACACTTTTGTATTTGTGGATCAGTGGAGCAGCACAATGGGGTGTGTGTCTCCCTCCATGCCTGGATTTGAACAACAGCGAGTTTTTTGTGCTGTGAATCATTGATATAAGCTCATGAATGAGTGTGTCATTACCAGACAGTTTTCCTCTCGATGTCAATCTGTAACTCGCCTCTCTATCGCCACCTCTGTTCAAAACACAACGCTGCAGTTTACCTCACGTATGTCTCATCACAGCAATATGGTGTTAAAACAGCCAGGAGCAGCGTTGAGTTTTACCACAGTTTTGTTTTCTCTCACTTGCAGACTCATTTATAGTCTCTCACACATATTCATTCATTCATCTCTCTCTCTCTCTCTCTCCTTCCATCTCTGACCTGCAGCAGCAGCAATAATAATCCCATAAGCCCTTGTTCTTCCTCAGTTTAATGGATTAGGCCGCGTATATTTAATCTGTGCATCTTTAGGCCGTATATGTGTAAAATACAGCATCTACAGACTGCAGCAGAAAGCGATGGTTGTTGGAATGATAAATGCATTGCATTCAACATGTACAGCCCAATAAACAGCACAGCAGTGAAAATGCTGTTATAATAGCGGCCCATAGCAACGTGTTGTCATATCATAGCAACCGCATGTTCACAGGGAGTAATGTAGGGTGGATTGTGGAGATATCTCACACTGTGAGACTGATGTTTTTGTGAATCAGTCATTGTTCTGCAGATGCTAGGACAGTTTATCATAAATCGTTGTTACGTTTTTTTAATGTCAGTCGTGATTCTAGTCCTCAGCGGGTGAGACATGTACTGTAACTGCCCCTCCCAGTCCATCTCAATAACCAATCAGTGACAGATGAGGTGAATCAGTCAGCCAGAGGTCAGTGTATTTATTCACTTAAACAAATGACCCGATTATCAGTGACCCACACGTCTGTTTTTGCTCTCCGTCTGTGACAGGGCCTCACTTTTATGGAGATCCTTATTCAATTGGGACGCACCGGCCTGGAACTAATGAAACATGCTAATGTCTCAGATGGCCCATTTGGGCCGGTTATTCTCCACACACACACGGATAAACGTCCACTGTGGTGTCACCAAGCGTCCAGATTAACTGCTTTATTCAGAGAGGCTATTTCTGTGTTCTGTTAGACAGGGTGTGTGTTTATGTGGAGAGCATATTTAGGGTCACGCGTTTAGTTTGCCCCTCCGACACGGACGTGATTGTAATGAAGCAGCAGATTGTTTTTATTAGTAGGTGTCCCCCATCACTGCACAGGGTGTAGAAACACACAGACTGCAGCGTAGGCTGTCTGTTCTGGGTCTGTCTCTACACACGGTTCTGGCCCGGCCCGGCCCGACCTGAAAATAAGGTCATGCTTGGCATAAACGGTTTAAAATGTTGCTTTCTGCTCCACAGGACACAGTGGCACATACACAGACATTACCGCTTTGTTATAAGAACAATATTAACATTTTTTTAACTCTGTAGCTTTAAAAACGTTGCACTAATATTCCACTAACATTACTGCAAGAAAGTTTCTGATAACTTTAAGAGAACTTTCACAGAACATCCGCCAAAGTTCTGAGAACGTTCCCTGTTAGCTTGGTAAGCATGTAGTCATAATGTTTCACACACACACGTTTTCACCGCCACATCTCGCCGCGGCGTTTGGCACACGGTTGGGTTTAGCGCTCGTCTGTCGTCCTGCGGGAAACGTGTGAGAGTGCCACGTTCTCACCCACATACACCCGTCACCCACGTCCTAAACAACTCTGAGTATTTCAGCGGGTGAAATGACCCGCTGGTGCCGTATGTTTTCATGGAGAAATGTGCCGGTTGTGCATATGGGCTGCAACAGAGCCGTGGTCACCAAAGATTAATCGGAGGATTTGGCCCAAACTTTAGATTAGTGACTGTGTTGTTTACCTTGATGGTAGATTCTAAAAGGGACACCCCAAAACTTTTTTCCTATCATTTATTTGTCCTAATGTCAGTCCAAAACTGTATGACTTTATCTTCTGTGGAACACAAAAGAAGATATTTAGAGAAATGAAGCCACTGTTGTTTGTAGTCATGATTGTTACGGATGTGGGTGTTTATTATCTGTCCCAGAGAACGCAGTGTGTGTGTTTTAATGCGAGTTGCTTTAGTCCAGCTCAGCACAAATATTCAGCTCACAGGAAGGAGGACAAAAATCAGGTTCACTAGACAATTGGGTTACAGAACCAGCTGCAGGATTCCATCACTTCACATTGTGTCTATTTTGGTCCTGGGGGCTGTAGGATGTGCTGCAGCGCCCCCGTGTGGCAGATCAGAGTTAATGTTCAGACACCATTACGTAAGATATTGCGGTGAATGAGTCTGTCTTTAATTCTCTGTATTAGTAAAACTTTTTTATTGTTCCTATAACATTCAAAGCAACATTTTTAATGTTTATGATTCCTAATGGAAGCATAAGAAAAACATTCTTAGCTGTTCTTAGTCTAAGAACAGGTGATTTTACAGCCGTATAAGACACAGAACACAGACTTTTTTTACAGACAGATGAAGCTGAGGGTCGTATTTTGTCTCATGTCTGTAGAATCACAATCAGATAAAACGTCTGTGACTGTCTGACGTCAGTTGTGTTTCTCCTCAGGCTTGTGTGGATGAGACTGGAGCGGAGGACAGCCTCACAACCTCACAGCCCCACAGCCTTACAGTCTCACAACCTCACAGCCTTACAGCCTCACAGCCTCACAGCATCACAATCTCACAGTCTCACAGCCTCACAGCCTGCGGTCAGATGACTCAGGAGATCGGACAGTTAAGTGGGACATGAATGTAACTTTCCATTAGGAAGCATAGCGGCAAGGAAACATGCCCGGAAAAATCCAAACAAATATGGGTCAGATTTTTACAATCTTATCAAATTTATTACAGTAATAAATCCAGAATCAAAAATACAACTTTGGCAGCAATGGCATAAAATCAAACCTCACAGAAGATGTTGTGAGCGTGAACGGAGGGTTTGAATGAGTGAGTGGTCACTGAACAACAGCAATGAGTGGAAAAGGATATTTTAGGAACAAACAGAGATTCGGCCTGTACACAGCCTGCGGGGGAACCTGACTCTGGTGCTACATGTATTTAAAAAGGAAGGTTTCAGTTTTTGCTGAGTTCTGCCAAATGTATAAAATGCATAAAGTTTTAGCTGCACTTTTTAGAAAACAAACGATAAAACACTTTAACACTGAAGAGTCGTACAGCAGATCTGAAGTCATAGTGCAGCTGATAACATTACAGAGAGATGATATCTTACAAACATTGTGCCCCTCAGATATAGTGCCTGTCTCTGATACACTCACAATGTGGTCGTGAGGGTCTGACTGTTCCTGTCAGGAGGATCTTTGGAAAGCTTGTCAGATGTGTCCCACCTCTGGTTCCTACTTTGGCCATCTCTCTCTCTCTCTCTCTCTCTCTTTCTTTCTCTCTCTCTCTTTGGGTTAGAAGCCGTAGGGCCCGACGTAGATGGTCAAGCGCAGAGCAGAACTGGTTTGGTAGGTCATGAGAGGGTTAACAGAAACCATCTCCAGGTCCAGCACATATTCTCTGGGTCCATTCACGGCGCGGGCCAGAACCAGCATGGCGCTGATGTTGTTGATTTGCTGAAGAGAAACACACGAGAGATCGTTTCACAAACAGAGAGACTGATGCTGTCGCTAAAGATGTTCAGTTTAGCATTAACGTTACTGCAAAATAACTTTTATTTATAATACAGCAGTAAAACTCAGGCTTTAAGTTACCCTGATGTAAAAGTCTGCGTTATCATCTCCAGATCGGATGCGGAAGGTGTTGTACGCTCCAGGATAGACGGCGGTCGCCTGGATCTGAAAGATATCGGAGGGGACGGAGCGCTCAGAGGTGATGCTCATGTAGCGATGCACAATGGAGAAGGGCATGTCGCGACAGGCCGGCTTTGAGACGGGACACATACAGCGGCTGCAGTGAGGAGACAGAACCACAGTTAGCTGGTCTGAACCAAAGAGAATCAACGTCTATTTAATTGGAATAAAACTGATCTAAATTTATCTGAACTGAGCTGAACTGATGACATTTTACTGGAAAATATTTAGTGACCTGAATAAATTTTCTAAAGTTTAGATTTCCTACATTAAACTGAAGTGAAATGAACTGATTTAGACTGGATTGAACTGTATTGCGATACTGAATTAAACTGAAGTAACTTAAATAAGGGATTGTTGAGTGTCTGATGGGAAAACGTCTATATATAAATGTCTTTACAAAGAAATGGATTTGCAATAGTAAACATCAGTGTTACTTTCACTCACTGGGTCAGTTTAGTGCATGACTAATGACTGTTCTGGACACAACTGCACCAAATGAAATGTGAACCATATGTCAGAGAAATTGGATTAAAATTTTGGAAGGCGTCCGTCTGCACAGATATCTTCAGAAATGTTTGACCACCTGTTATTGATTTAAAGTTTGTGGAACTTTACAGATTGTGTTGAGACGAACTGGCGTAAGATGTGGAAAAATAATCGGAGCAATGTTAGAAACTGTGTCAGTCATGAAAACAAGGCTATTGATGAACAGCGATTTAAATAATAATGTAGAAGAAAAATCTCAGGAATCGTGTGAGACTTTAGTACCGCACACGCCTCAGTTTCCATGTTTTGCACGTTCTTTACTCACTTGTCAGACACTTGTACGTAGGGTTCCTGACAGCTTCTGCTGTCCACACACTTGTGACCTCCGTGAATGTTCACACAGGTTTGTCCTTCAGAGCACTGGTGAGTTCCTGCCTCACATTCGTTGATGTCTAGATACAGAGAGACACACACAGTAGTTGAATGACTAGAAACTCAGCTGAGCTTTGTGTTTGCAGCTCAAATGTTCTGGGTTTGAATCCTGAAACAACTGCTTAAATGTAAAGTCTGAGGATTTGAATGTTGTGATGTAAATGTGAGGCAGCTGTGTGTGAATGAAAGTGGACTTAAATTGAAGCAAACCTTGGCACAGACGTGATCCCAGGAGCTGATACCCGTCCGGACAGACGCAGGAGAATTTCCCACGTTCGTTGACGCACTGGTACTGACACAGATAACTGGAGAAGCTGCACTCATCTATGTCTGAGCACAGAGAACGTTAGCAGTTACTCGTTGTGTTTGGTTTTGTTCACACCTTTGTGTGTATTTGTGTGTTTGCTCCACATTTACCGTTGCAAGCAAAGCCATCTGGTCCCAGTTCATAACCGGACTCACAGCGGCAGAGGAAAGTCCCGTACGTGTTGTAGCACCTCTGACTGCAGGGAGCCCCCATACCACACTCATCTACATCTGATCCACAATACAGATTCAAACATTCAGAGCAAGACAGAGTCACATGACCTGGTCTATGTTCTGCAGCTAAACTGCTTTAGCATTCTGTTAGCGTCACAAGAGTTGTGTGAGTTGTGAACACAAATATTTCCAGGGAGCACAAATACTGTAGTGTGTGTGTGTGTGTCAAACGTGTAGCAGGAGGCAGTGTTTGGGTTATAGTACCGATACAGGAGCGATTGTTGCTAGCCAGCTGGAAGCCAGGCTCACACTGACAGGAGAACGATCCAGGAACGTTAACACAACGATGCTGACAGTAGCGATACCGGCACTCATCAATGTCTAAAACATATGAGAAGGCATTGGTATGAACAGACCTGCAATCACAGGTTTAAATGTGATTTAAAGCTTAACATTTTGGGGTTAAATATAAACATTAGTCAGTTAACTGATCAGTGTTAAAACTGTCTCCTCATTTTACCCTGATTCACAGCAGTAAGTTTATTATAAGGATTAATAATTTAAACGATTATATGATCATTTGTTTGGTAAGATTTAATTTTTTTAGTTTTCATCCTTTAATAGAAACAGGGAAGAGTGTTTGCACACATTTTTGCATTTCTCACCGATGCATTCTGTGCCAACTTTCCGGTACCCGTCCGGACACTGACAGGTGAACGATCCTTCTGTGTTAAAACATTCCTGACTCGGCTGACAGTCGTGTGTGTCTCTCTCACATTCGTCCACATCTGTGGGACAGAATCATGGAAATTGATTGTGGATAAACAAAAGCTTTCCTGCTTTACTGTATCTTCCAAAACTCTGGAATGTTGCTGTGGCAGCCGAGAGGGACGTTTATTGCTTTTCAGCTTGTGGGATGTTAATAAATCTTTGCTAACTTTGTACGTGTCTCCACTCTGCTTCTGAGTAAAGCTTTCACTATTCACTTCCTCCTGAGGGGAGACAACAGCTGGGTTGTTTTAGTCTTAGTAAAATCTGGACCCCCCCCTGCAGACCGGACCCCTGTCGAGACTTCAGACCCCCACAGTCTGAGTGCAGAAACTAGCCCACCGTTTCCCTAAATACCACCTGTTGCGTGAAGACTCCCATATAATATTTCCCTGTCAAGCACCTGTCTTTAAAACACACTCACCCGTACAGCTGTCTCCCTGCGGCTCAAACCCAGGAGCGCACGGGTTGAACGGCTCGCTGGCAGTGGTCTCCAGCCCGGGGGGTATCTGGTTCGGTGGATCGGAGGCAGGAATGACCGAGGCAGAGCGAGGCAGGCACAGGTACCCGCCATAGTGGTTAAAACACTTCATCTCTCCCTTACAGGCCTCTGGGATTGTCTCACATTCGTTTATATCTGCGTTCACACAACACATGAGGGATCAGATGCAGTGTTGTGGATTGATCCTCAGAATGTACTTTAAGTTGCATAGAGGTATTTGACAAATAAATGTAAACGAGACACCCAAACGTTATACCTTTACAGTGTTGTGTCTGTGGATCCCACTGGTATCCGTCCGTACATTCCTATAGTAAAGTAACAGATGAACTAGTGGCGTTAGATTCAATGGGTGTAAATGATGCGATAAAGTTTTACACAATAGAAATGTGACCTTTAAAGTCATGCTGTTATACTTTATTATTTTTAATGCTGTTGTACTTTATATATTGTATTATTTTCATTGCATGTATAGCAGCTTTGAGACATGCAACACAGTGTAAAGCGTTAAATAATTGATCAGAGACGTTGATGGAAACACTTCAACTGTTTTGCAATAATTCAGATAAAGGACTTAAAGGATCACAGACGTGTAATTCAGGAAATGAAGGGAGAGGTTTTGTTTTTTCTTACCGTGTACGCGTCCGTTTCTGTGGGTGGCTGTGAAACGGCGCATCGGAGAAACACGCAGAAGAGTAAAACGCACCACATCCTCAAGCACACGAGAAACGACGAGAGAGTGAATCGGACGTGTAAACTCATGCACACACAGGTCTGCTGTGGATCAGATGATGCTGAGAAGTTGCACAGGAATCTGTGGATGAGAAACAAACAGGAAATGTCAGAAATGCATCACTGTTCAAACACGTGTGTGTGTGAACCTTCTGCATTCATTACAACCCCTATCTTCCCTTTAGCAGATGTTGTACACGTTTGTCATGTAACATTTCTCGATAACTGAACCCCCTGCTGGTTGTTTGTAAACCGTCACACTTTTCTTACATTGCAATTGACATGAAGACGCTTGTTCTGGTGATTTGCTCAGTTAAGACACTTGTGTGTTTAAAGTTAATCTGAAATGTATTTGTCTGTAGTTTTTCCAGCTTACTGTGTTTAAAGAGAAATGGTTGTTTCACTGAATACTGTTTGTATTATTCTTTAGTTACTCATCTGAAATGTTTAGGAAGTATAAAGGCTATCTAACAGGACAAAACCCAACACTGCCTGTCTGATGATGTTCTGAGGGTTTACAGAAGTCCCAACAAATGTTGTGTCGCATTGACTCAGCGTGACAAACATCAAGCCACAAGATCTGTGCATTCCCCCTCAGTTACATCATTCTTCAAACAGAGTTTAGCTTCTCCACCAAAACCACAATTATTTAAACCACTTGCAGTATCCAGATTCACTTTTAAACCACTTTAAATCTGTCTCCAACTGTGAATGACCCACATGCTACTTATGGTTCAGGATGTGTCCCACTGAATCTCAGAACCGGGTTGTCCTGGTGCTTTTCTAAGGACTGGAAAAACCTGGAGGCCAGTAGGAAACTAGGTTAAATGTCTTGGTGAGGGTGTGATGCCATCATTCAATTCAGTATCTGTATGCATCTATACAGACAACTAACTAATCACTGACTTCATAAAGTCAAATGAAAATAACCTTAACTAGTTGGTTAGAAAAAAATGGCTGAAAGAAAAGCATCATTTGTTTGTAAATAGCACTTCTAAATATCTGAATATATTTACATGTCTTCTGTAAAGGGGCAGGACTGTAAAATGTTTGTCCAATCATTCCATTCAGTTCTTCATGATCTTACGCTTTCAAAGCTAGTTTGCTTTTGCTAGCATCTCTGAAATTTCCTGCACTGCCGTTAATATTTTCATATGCTAAATATAGAAAACAAATTCCTCCCAACCGCTAGTGTGGTTTAAAAAAGCACCCAGTTTATAAAAAGACTGATTCACTCGAAGCCCCGTCACACTTTCTGTTTTACATGAATGCTTTAGTCAGCATTCAGTCATAAAATGAAACAAATAACATTAATAATTAGCACAAAACGTAAACAAATAAAAGGTAACTGCTGGCTATACAAGTAGCCTGTGTACAGTAAGTACAGTAAGTACAGTAAAGCTGTGTTCTCTGTGATGATGTCACACAGATGTGTTATTGTGTGATTATTCCTGTAAAAAACACTTATATTTCCAAAAGGTTTTCGTGCCACCCTGGGCAACTGTTACCCACAGTTCCCCAAGCTTTTGTGTGTCCTGAGAAACCTCAGAGAATCAGCATTCGCTGTCTGTGCGTAACCTTTCCATTCTGAGCTTTCAAATAAAAGCAGCTTTTGCTCAAACAGACGCCAGTTATTATGAATCAGCATTTTGTTTTCAAAAATAGAAACATTTTCCAAACAAAGTCACCCATTTACATTTGCAGGGATCAGATAGCAGCTTACAGTGAGTGACATGACTGGGTTGTGAAACAGTGGTTGGAAAAGAGATTGGAAAGTTTTGCAACACAGCTGAGTCTTGCTGTAGACATGCTGAGATGTGTAAAGCCATTATTGTGATTTGGTAATAAATGCTAGGAAAAAAGAAATCAGATAAATTTGGATGCATGGGCAGCTCACAGCAGCGTTGAGGGGTGTAAGATGATACAACGTTCACTAGTTTCAGCTTGTAAAGAAAATGCTGAGTAATGCGATTGGCTGCTGTCTGTATGGACTGGAGTTTGGTGTCTCAGGCTTTGTAGTCGTGGATGTTTGGAGCAGAGCAGCAGAGAGAGAGATTGTGACGTGTACAGCCCTCCACAAACCTGCACTGAAATTTCCCCACTCTGCTCTTTATCTGTCTTGTACGCCGTCTGTGACATAACTTTACCTCAGACCATTTTCACCACGTTACTGACTGACTTAATTGCATATCTACTGCTCAGAATGAGTTATTATCTCTGCGATCTACAATGCATTATATTGCCATTTTCTTTCATACATATTGAGATATAAATACGCTGTACTCACAGGCCGAGGTTCTGATCTTAGTCACGTATCTTCAGGCAATGTTCTTGAGATCTTTCCGGATCTCCACCGGGTTCCTCTGTCCTCTGCTGTGTGTGGAGGTGGCTTCAGTCTGATGTGAGTGAGTGTGGAGACAGACGGACAGCTGGACGATGAATGTATGCGCTGGAGGAAAAGTCGGAAGAGACGATTGAAGGACGGCCCATTCCGACCCCCATATAGCCCCCTGCGCAGCCAAACTCCGCCCCCAGACCCCCACCACACGCTCCCAATCTTACCCCCTAGGATGAAAATTCCTGGTCTGTGGCCCAAATTCCAAATCTGTCCGGCTCTTTAACAGAACAACAGCTTACAGTTTTACACACGCACGTATAAGCAACCAGCCCCCGCACACACACACACCAGCCCCCAAACACACACACACACCAAGGCTGAGAGCCCACCTGGTTTCATTTAAACTCACCCCCCACAGCCTACATCTCTCTCTCTCTTTTTCCCCTCTGTCTCAAGTCACCCTTCATCTCTCCCATCTTTTTCTTGCTCTCCTCCTTTTTCCTTTTATTTGGCTGGATATTTATAGAAGCTGGTGGAATGTAGACAAAAACGAGTAAACTAACAGGAGAGAGAGAGGGGAGGCAGCGGTCGGGCGAGACGGGAGGACAAGACACACGTCTGCTTGGAAAAGTTCTTCACTTTTCTGGTCTGTCTAAATATTTAAACTGGAGGCTGTCGAGGGCTGATATTATAGTACAAACGAACGGCCGTGAAAAGACTCACGTCTTGTTGCAGTTGCACCTTCACAGACTCTAACACAGATTATTAACTCCAGCATCTTCTGAAAACCACCTCACACCGTTCTGTTCATGTGTGTCAGAGGTTTGTAAGTCTTTGGATCAACCACAATTAATAAATTTATGGCAATATTAACAGAAACAAACTGGACACGTGACTTTTGACGTTTCTTCCCCATTCTTTCTTTGAAAAGTTGTAAAATCATGTTTATTTTATATGCACAGTTGTGTGGTTAGTATAAGAATTTCTGTTTGATCCCTTATCAATTGCAACACATCTGATTCTACAGTATTTGAATTCTGAGACGACACCAAAGTTTGATCAGTGAGACACAGATTTAAAGATTTAAAGAGGTTTTTTTAAATAATGGAGGAATGTGTAATTTAATGTTTAGTGTTTAACTTGTTTTCTACAGAACATAGATAATCAGTTTACAGTATTACATATACATAAACAAAATTGCAGAAAGCAGAATTTATATTTGCTTCTGTTCATGTTAGGAAATGATTTGTTTCTTACAAGATTAAGATCAATGAAATATATCAGAAACATATACACATCAGAAATATATATATATCTTTTATATCTGCAGGTCAGATGGTTGGTGGCACATGACTGATGTTTCACGTTTAGATTTTGTTATAAAACAACAAACGTGCGAATAATTCAGATGTTCCTTAAGTGCCAAAACAGGCTCAGGGAGGTGTAAGGCTGACAGCTGTCACTACACGTTTTTATTACCAAAACACACAGACTGTGTCCCCACAGTCTGACAAATTGTGCCCCCCTACTGCTTTCCAGCCCCTATAGGCCCACACACACACATTCTTACCCACTTGCTTTGGGTCAAACCAGATGGATGAAAAGTCCATCACACGCCGCATAGTCACATGTAAACATTCATCTGCCTGTTTGTGTTAAATTACTCCAACCAAAAATGCAAATGTACATAGTCATCTTTTACTCACACTTCCCACAATCCTGTGTTTGCAAACCAGTTTCATTTGGTTTCAGAATCCGTACAGAAGATTATAAAACGCTAGAGTCAGGTGAACAGCTTTAAAATGTTTATTTACAAGTCATACTGGAGGTCAAAGAATGAAAGAACGAGAGCAGGGAGGAGAAGAGATGGACAGCTGCGTGACAGAAAGGTCATAAACAGGATAACTAAACATCAGAACATCAGACCAACAGACATCAGACTGGACAGATGATTAGATGCAGGACTTAACATGGAGTCTTCAGTCGTGATACATTCTGAGAATGCAGCTTTTAATAACTCCCATGTACCTTGTCCAGACAGTATGATGCCTGAGAGGGAGAGAGAGAGAAAAAGGGTTAGTTGTATTCTGTTTGCTCATAGCAACATTTGTGTTCCAGTGCAGTTTTTGCCAGTACATTTAAAGGGTTAATTTTAAATACTAATTCTTCATATTGTTTTTAATGAATGCATGTCTGTAGTGATTCTGAGAGTCCCATCGCCACGAGTGGCATGCAGTGACCCCTACTGGTGACAAAAAGAAATTCACCAGAACTAACAAATGCAGTGACACTTACTTGAAGGTGTCCAGTATATGTGCCGAGTTAGTATAATGGGTAAGATAGAGATTCACATCTATTGATGTCCATTTATCCGACCGGCAGGGTTCAATAAACTGTAAAAAAGAAATTAAGAGCTCATGAGAACTTCAAAAACTTCAGGTCTGATATTATTGTTACTGAAATGAACACAGCCGTACCTTTTCTACAATGTCAATGAAGAAATCACGGACATCTTTTGTGTTTATTAACTTGGCAGCAATATTTACAAGACCCCTGGAGAGATTCTACAAGAACAGATATTTGGAAGAAGGAAATGAGATGATTGTGAGTTTTAAAACGACACGTGACCAAACCAATAATATCTGGAGTGACACAGACAGACATTCTCTCACCTTGAAGTTGGCCTCCATCTCAGTGAAGACGTTGGTTTTTCCCCGTAGAGCAGTGCACACTAAACTGAGAGAAGCAGAGGATTTCATTAGTTTCAAGGTGGAGGCATCTCCCACACTTCCTGCTGAAGACACACCTTTTGTGCTGATCCAGCAGGTCCTTGTCTGTGATCAGAATCTTCAGCTCTTTGAGGTCTTGGAGGAATTCTTTATCCAGATCCACATCCATGTCCTCCATCATGTTATCTGCAGGAGCGAGTCAGAGGAGTTTAAAAGCGCAAAACCAACTAACTGTTATTTGATCGGGGTGACGTACCAACAGCTCCTAGTGTCCAATTGTTTATTAGCTGACCGGCACAGAAGGCAAAGTCCTGAAATGTCAGATACTGCAACTTTTTCTTCCCCGTCTCAAAGCGATTGTTGGCAAAGAACACGATTGCAGCGTAATCCCTGCAGGATTCAGTGACAGAATTGTTAAGAGACACAAAGAGAAAAGCACAAAGTCACTGTCTTGTCTTGTTTTGTTTTTCTTACCTTGCTAACTGGTCAGGTAACAGGAAGTGCTGCCGTATGTTTTCCACAAGGGGGCCCTTGAGTTCCTCCACCACTTTAAACACTCGCTTGAAGTTATCAAACTACATTTGAGGAGACAAAGATAATGTTAACGTTTGTTGTCAAGGAGTAACATAGTCTATAGGAGAATGGTCTATGGGGGAAGTGTACGGTCTATAGGGGAAACGTACAGTCTATAGGGGAAACATATGGCCTATAGGTGAAGCTTATAGGTAGTTCAGTCTACCTGTCGTCTGCAGCTCTTTAACATGATGTTTGTCTTTGCGCTGACATCATCAAGATCTTTCTTTGTTCCTTTGGACAGCTTCTTTCCCAGAACCTCTCGAACAAAAGCGTCATCGAAAGCGTAATACCTGATACCACAACGCCACAGACAGATCAGTTTAGCATCATACAGGGAAACACAAAAAACTGATGAGGTGCAACACTGTGGTACCTTTCGATGAGCATGGCTTGTCGGTCAGGTGGTATCTGAAACAGAAGCTGATTGGCTAGTTTCGCCGGATGATGTAACAGCCTCTCACACATCTGGAAGGTTCTGTACTGGTCCATCGTGTCACTCAGCAGGACATCTGCGCTCGCCTCGCACTCCTCCATGATCCCTCCATCTATCCGCACTTTCACAGCATCGTTCACTAATAGTGCAAACGTGTGTTGATTCGTCAATTGGACAGATATCTTATTTACAGATTAGAGGGAACATTGGCTAACATTCTGTTATCAAAACCGTTCCTGAAACATTATTTTTTAAGGAATGTACGTTTTGAACGTTTCAAAATATCATTTACTTAATGGAAACATTAGGAAAACATTCTTACAACCCAGCACTGTTAGCTGGGTGGTGTTAATACTCTACCCGTGTATCCATTCAGCCACAGCTGAAACACCTCTTTGTCCATAATGGTGGTGTTTCCAACAAACACATCCAGCTCCACAGACATTGTGGCAGTCGTTGGTTCTGTACAGACAGTTTAATTGTTTAATAAATACCAGATGCTTATAACATCTAAATGACAAAAACAACCCAAATTTAAAACACTGGCCCTCTGGCACGAAAACGACAGTCTAGATCTGATCTTTTAACTAGCAGCATTGATCTTTAACTGTTTAACTAATCCAATCCCAATTTAACACACCCAGACACGCGACAATACATTTTATAACCATGATAAATCCTGTTTAAACCTACCAGAAACAAACGTATTAATGTGACAGCACGTCTATAACATTAGCTGTTGTGTTGGTCCATCAACTTTCAATCTTCGTTACCTAAAACAGCATCGTTTCATTCAGAGAAGTCATGTGTAAAGTTGTTTACCAACAGATTGATGTGTTTACCGTCACATTTGTTTATCACAACAGCTGTCACGGCGAGCGACTAACTGCGATCCTAGCAACAGCACGCCGTCGTGACTACTTCCGGGTGTGAGTCGCACTTTTATTGCGTCACATTCACGTGACTGTTGTTGCGGAAGGGCCTGTCTTATTGTTATAAAAACAACTACAATAACATTAGCGTGTATTATTGACAGATTACTGAGTATTTAGATATATTCACGTATAATATTGAGCATTCATTTGTACTACTAAGGGCTACTAAGTGAAAGCCACTATTAATTTCTAATATTTTTTAAAATATCATAATGAATTATATTACAACATAATATTGAATAGAGTTATTTGTGACATCATTAAATATCTGAAATGCTTTCTTAAAAATCCCAAATCCTCTGATCTGTTTTGAACACGTTTCCATATGGACTGTTTGCCCAATGTTGTTTAATTCTGTTGCAATGCAAATGTGATGTAAAATCTGTGGTGCTATGAAGCTGTGGTCACTTTGTGATTAGAGATGAGAGCTAAAAACAAAATGCATTTGGGTTTAAATCTATACAGCGGTGACCACGGTCATGTCCTGTCAGTACTGTGGCCTTAAGAAGGGAATATACCTGTGTATAGGAAACTGCCCTGGTGTGCTATAGTTCACCCTCCCGCTCCTTCATCCTAAACTCTGGTCTGTTCTCACTCTTACCCTCTCACCCCCGGCCCTGGTTAACACCCCACATTGTGAAGGACTCGTGGTGACAATTGTGTTGGGCGGACGGATGTGGCTAAATGTGTGTGTGTGTGTGTGTGTGTGTGTGTGTGTGTGTGTGTGTGTCTCATCAATCTCTCCCAGAGAAATTTTCACAGGGTTTACAATCCAACCATCAGCTTTACTGTGTATTGTTAGTGTATTAAAGTATCCAAGCTAGCAAGTTTAAGGCTGTAAGAACATTTCCCTAACGTTTCCATTAAGTAACAAAGCGTTAAAATGTTATTTTGATCAATCATCTCCTTTTTAGATGTTTTACTAATGTTATTTCTTAGTTATTCAAACCTTTTAATGCATTCTTAACAATCACGTTTTAATAATATATGACATGTAACATGAAAAGGTTCTGCTGAGGTTACTGCATTTCTTGACAACATAACTTTAAGAAAACGTTAGGCAACGTTCAGAGAACATTCCCCATCGGCTGGGACGTCCATGCAAAGCGTCATGCACCAGAAATGAGTGTGTATGTGTCTTTAAAGGAGGGATACAGGGCAGATACTGCGGTGAGGGAGGGAGGAGAGACATCACAGCCTCCCATCCACCGTCGCCAAAGGAAACGCTGTAATCTCAAGGAACATCTCAACACATTCCTCAGGAATTAAACACTCTTATTTATTTCTTTTGGTATTTTGTAACGTTGCCTGTAACGTTATCGGACGTTTTGCATATGTAACCAATGTATAAAATAATGTAGTTTACGAAAACGATGTACGGGAAGGATTTAGGGACGGATGCACTAGGAGCGACAGGCCCGTTCAATGCATTGCAACCGGCACGACTTTATTGTCTAAATGGTGAAATATGACGGGAAACGTGTTACGAAGAAACGTGCATTGGGTTTATTTTAGCATATTTGTAGGGAAATGCGTCGTTTTATTCGTGCCTGGATGTGGAATGACGAGATTGCGTTAAATTGATCTCATGTGCCTCACAAGACCAACAAGACAACCGATGCAAAATCTGAACGCTGTGGTTTCAAAGCTGTAATTTTGTCCAACATGGGAAGCGACAGTGAAGCACCGAACCGCGAACTGTCCAAGATGTCCGATGAAGATCTGCTCGTTTTCTCCAAGGAGGAGCTGGTGGAGCGACTGCGCAAGGAGGAGACGGAGAAGATGTCAGCGCTGGTCCAGCGCGGCCGGTTGATCAAAGAGGTGAACAAACAGCTGCAGGGGCATCTGCTGGAAATCAGGGAACTCAAAGTCATCAACCAGCGCCTCCAGGAGGAGAACCAGGAGCTCCGGGACCTCTGCTGCTTTCTGGACGATGACCGGCTGAAAGTGAAGAAGCTCGCCCGGGAGTGGCAACTCTTCGGGCATCACGCCTCCAAAGTGATGCGGGAGGACCTCGGCGGATACCTCAAGAAACTGGCCGATCTGGAGCGCATGCAAGACGGCCTGGTGAAGGAGAACCTGGACCTGAAGGAACTGTGTTTGGTGCTCGAGGAAGAGTGCGTGAGCAGGAGTGACTCCAGCCCTGGCGGGTCCACGGATCTCAACATGCCGTGCATGGTGGCCCGAGATCTGGGTGATGGGAGCTCCAGCACCGGGAGTGTGGGGAGTCCAGACCAGTTGCACTTGGTGTGTTCACCGGATGACTGAAGGACGGACCGTGGATCACAGCCATATCACTTTATCCGTCTGCTGAGATGGACTGTCTACAAACTCAGAGAGCAACGTTTACATTTTCTGGAAAACACGTCTCAGCTGTTTCAGTGGATAGACTATGAAGTAGACTAGTTTACTCGAGGCTCTTTCGTGCCACAAGTTCTTTACATTTCATTAATGACATTTTATAGTTGGTTGTCTTTAAAACTGGAGTCAGATTATTTTTCACAGGGTGGCAGAGAGAATGGAGTTAGTTTTAAGCTTTTAAGTGACACACTTTGCCAGAAATCTGTTGTTAGACGGGCACTATACTTAAAATACATTAACAGACATGTTAAATACATATATGAAAGTATATGTATGCATATATACATAGTATGTATGTGTGCGTGTGTGTACTGTATATACACACACATATAGTATCTGTGTCCATGTTTGTATTTTAATCGCACTGCTTGTCATATAACAGATTTCTTGTATAGATTTTCTTTTAAAAACTCATTTATGGTATTAATAACATTATTTGAATGTAAGTTTTATTCCAAGTGTTGCTGGAATGTTTCATTCATCTCTTAGAAGTTAAAATAGGTTTCGTTTTGAGGCTGACATTTTAAACACCATCGGGGGAAACTAACCACTGCTAACTTTAACCAGGTTTACTGTGCACTGATCTGCTCACGAGTTTCTCCCATGATGCACTGGGTGACCACAGGGCTGAAATAAACCTTGAATCTTTTGAGGATTCACGCTTTTAAACTGATGAGAGCCATAAACTACGATCTATTCAGGTCATTTAGGAAAAGCACTGAATCGTTTTCAGCAATGCAGAGGAAAGTGTTAAAGGATTGTACAAAGCGAAACATTCACTGAAGTTTTGTTTTGTAATAATATGGCTGGTTTGGAGACCCAACAGAGGGTTTATTGAACTTTTTACAGATGATTTTGTTTGTTTATTTTTAACTGGACAGTTTTATTGACCACATGTCACTTCAGTAAATAACGTTGTTGTCGGCACTGAATACAGGATGAACAATCTGTCGCATTAAACCACTTTATGACAACACAACTGTACAATACAAGCTTTTGTGTTAAATCGCTGCTTTTACAAGATTTCAGAACATCCTGGTTTGACACATTGATGTTGGGAGAGGTAACGTTGGCATATTTAATCTGTAGTTTAAAATCTTGTGATAGTTATTGTTATTACAGTCATTTCTGTTTGATTTATTGTACTTCATATTTCAACACCTCATGTAATTTTGTTGTACATGATCAGTATTATTTCAGTAACTTCAGACTGCAGTGGTTTAGATTAGACCCGTTTCATTGATTTATAAACCTTTGTTTTATTTTTATGATGAATGGCATAACTTTAAATACACTTGACTGCGACACCAGCCTCTGTTCTATTTGTGTGTGTGTGTTTTTTGGGGGACATCATTGTTTGTAATTAACTTTTTCCAAAATATAAATTGTAAAATTAATATATAATACATAGAGCTTTTTTGTAAAAATGCAGTTAAATTGCTTATAGCTAGCTGTGCATAGAAACAATAGTTATCTCTAGTGTGTGTGTGTGTGTGTGTGTGTGTGTGTGTGTGTGTGTGTGTTCTCAGACTTTCATTCTACTTGTAAACAAGTTGGAAATGTGTTCACTGGTGTATTTGTGACGCTGCATCAAAGAAACACTTTCACTGCATACAGAGATCCTTTCACCAGACCACGTGCTCTCAGTCAGTAACTCTCTCTTCATTCTCTCTGTTTTATGTTCCCAGAATCTCCTGAGTGACTCACTTGAAACCGGAGAGATAACAGAGAGGCCTCAGTGTGTGAGAAACAGGGTGGCCATGTTTTTTTTTTAATTCGCTGTCTGTATATTTAGGAAGTTGCCCCTTTGTTCTGTTATTCTTTTACTTCCTCCGACCATTTCTAAGTTATTTCATTGTGTCCGTGTCCCCACAGACTGCAGGCTGATAAGCATCCGTTCTCCGTGCCAAGCAAAGCTGAATCACTCGTTCACGCGAACTGAATGTTTTTCACACTAGATGAATCATACGCACAAAATAGATCTAGTTTTTCCTTCATTGAGCTTCTTTCATTCTTGTTCAGTTTCAGTATTTGTCCTCCATACAGCGTTTAGGATATTGGTAAGAATCAACGATTAATATCTGGTTTTGTGTTGGCGGCAAATATGTGTTTCAGTGATGTCATCAGGACATCCTAGCTGGAAACTTCATTCTCCTGTTATGATGTTTTTAGAGGGGCTTTCCAATTTTTAACTCAATAAATGCTTTGATTGATGAGCACTGAAGTCAAACGACAAATACTGTCCCTGTAGTTCTCATAGTTCTGCGTATTTGTCATTATTAATTTCTGGTAAACAATTCAGGAAAATTATATTTTATAAACATATTTTATATGTTTTGAAAACAGCTCAGCAGTCAATAAAAAACTACAATGTCATTATCAGCCCTTTATTCAGTCAATGTTTATTAGATATTAAATTAACATGCAACAGTTTTCTGTACAAACAAACATTAAATCCGTATATCGTGTCATTTGAAAAATATAGTGTTTTTTAAAATAAATACAAATCTATACTTTTGTGGTCTGTAATAAAGGCTAATATATAATATTCTCAGTTCAGCATAGAGCAGAGATCTTTAATATTTATTCTGGACTGTGTTCGTTGAAGTTAACATATAACCATGCCACCAGTTTAACAATAAAATTTACTTAAGTGCAAATTCCCAGTGTTTAGCTGTGGTGTTTCAATCTTTGTAAAAAACAGGCTACATTGCTGCAGTTTTTAGAACTAGCTTATTAAACATACACTGTATTTATACATTTGTATTACTCAATAGCATTAAGTAAACATAAAAACAGTATTGCATTTTGGGTAGCCACAACTAGTGCATGGTAAGATGTAACCACACAAATTCTGTGACAGTTTGATTATGTAAGCGATATGCTACCTGTCTGTTTGACATTTCTTACAACACTAATAAATAGGTTTCATTTAAAAGACACCTTACAGAAATCACAAGCACAGTAAAGATATGAATTGTTCCCATAGCAACTCTCCAGCAGGTAAAATATTTATCTATCCACAAAATCTGTCCAATAACATCTAGATAAAGTTAATGGAAATGTCAGTAATACCATTAATTAATGCTAATATGGCGTTTGTGTTGTTTGATCATGTTAATGATTTAATATAGCACTATTGTACATCTTGTGCCTGTCAGAACACTTGTGGGTTTTGAAACACTTGTTTTCAGTTTTCAGAGAGTGATTACGGACGGTGAATTCAGAGAATGGTCCGATTGGTCTCCGCTGCTGCTGCTACGGCGATGAGCGACGCCACACGGCTCCAGGTTTCGAGACTGGCTGGTACCGTGTTGAGATGAAGCGAAAGAGCTGCTGTCTGCTGCAGAGGAGGGATAGCTGAAGACCAGGCTGGCAGTGAAGGGAGTCAGAGAAGGTGTGGAGATGAGGACAGGAGTATGAAGAGACTCAGGTTCCAGGAAGAGACCAGACCCTGAGGAAGTCGCAGCAGGAGGTGGGATGCTTATTTTGGGTTTGGTTTTACTGCTGTTGAGGTGACTGCTAGATGCTCCAGCGAGATATGGGTCCACAGGCTCAATCTTAATACCACTCAGAGACGGGCTGGGATCAGAATCAGAGTCCGAGTCGTGGACTTTGCAGATGGGTCTGTGGGCCTCCAGCACCAACTCCAGCTTTTCCTTCTCCTTCTGGAGCTGAGAGATCTCCTTCTTCAGACGGGATTTTTCATCCTCCAGCTGGTCTGTTTGCTGGGAGGAGAAAAAACGTTTCAATTGAGTCCATTTAATATAAAACAAACAAACAAACAAAAACAAATAAATAAGGAGAAGAAAATCAGCTTACGTTCTGCAAAGAGTCCGTCAGCTCCCGTCGACGATTTCTGCACTTGGCTGCAGCCATTTTGTTTCGTTCCCTTCTTATTTTCCGCCTCTCAAGTTCCTCAGGAGACAGCTAATGAAACAGAATAGGTGACAGAATATTATATCTGTAAAAATACAATTATAATAACAGGCATTTAAACAATAACATTTTTTAAAAATCTGCTTTTCTCTGGCCATCACTATAGAGCATTTATATATATATATATTTATATATCTCCATGGTAAGAGGTAATGGCTATATTTATAAAATAAGTTTGTGAAAATACTGCCATCTAGTGGAAGAGGATATTTTATGACTTTAAATGTGCCTATAGAACTTTAAAATCATAATTTGGTTGTGTCTACTGTCTTATGATTTTAATAACATTCAGTTAATGAAGTTCGCACGTGATTTTTCTATATGTGCATCATATTACAGTTTCCAGCCCTAATGCTGATGCGTCACCGGTGACTCGGGTACGAGTCATTATTGTAATGCAGTGAATCACATCATATACAATTTCCTGTTTTACACTGTTAAACGCTGACATGAGTCAGACAGGTTTCCACGGGTTCATTCTGAATGTGTATCAGCGATGTCTCCTCAGATTATTTTTGAAGAAACAGTTTTGTAAATAGCGTGTGGAGAGAGTATTTGGGCCATTTTGGGCCACGAGCGTTTCTGGGTCATTTTGAAACACACCCACTGATCTGGTTCTGCTGGGTCTTTAGAACCAACGCCCCCCCCACCACTATTAGGCGTGTCAGAAATGCAACTCTTACACGCCCAAATAAGTAATTAAGACACACACCCTGCAGGTACCGGCAACAGGTGTGCACCCTGACAACAGGATATCACGCTTGTCTGATTCTGTCTCAGGAACGGGTTGGTTCTGTACTGTCTGATTGTTTGAGTTACAATGATTGATTTGAATGAAGGTCATTGGTAGACATGGGACAGGGTGACAGGTGACCATGGCAACAGAGCGCACGGGTTCCGATTACTTACATAGTCATCGTTTCTGTTTCGTCCTGAGGTTCCAGGGCCTGTACTTCTTATAACACCTGCGCGGGATAGATGTGACTGTGTGTGTCGAGGATTCAGAGACGCCCCTCGTGGTGGAAGCGGGTACGGTGGGCACAAGGGTCTGGACGGCCTCGGGGGGGCAAGAAGGGAGGGCTGAAGCAACCATTGGAGGTCTTGGTTTGAGGTTATAGCGTTGAGACTGGGCACAAACGGACCGGATCCTGCCACTGAATATTTCTGCTTTAAATCAACAGAGATGTTACAGTAAGACATAGATTCTAATAATAAGAGTGAGGGTGGTTCATAAACAATAAATTTACAATGAATCATAATGACTCATTAACACATTGTTTGGTTTTTACAAGAACACTCACATATAAGTACCCAAACGCATCACATTTGTAAAGCACAATAGGCATTTTAATCATTATAATAACATGTTATTGTTGTCAGACTGATACTGTCTGACCACTGGTCATAGTGATATTGGCAGGTCATAACCAAACGTCAACTGTGCCCCAGTATCGTACAGCCCTTACAATATTAGGTTGTAAGAAAGTTTCCCAAACTTTTCCATTAAGTAACAAACACGTTACACATTGTGAGAAAAGTCCTAGGAACGTTTAAAACAATCACATTCAAACATTTTTAATAATAATAATAACATTTATATACCCGGTATGTGATTTAAGAAAACAAACATTACTGCAAGAATGTTTAGAGAACTTTATGGTCATTTTTAAAGAATGTTCCCTGTTAACTTGTGAAGTTTTTTATTGAAAATAGTTTATAGTGATAGTTAAAATAGTTAACAGTGATAGTTAAAATAGTTCATAGTGATAGTTAAAATAGTTAACAGTGATAGTTAAAATAGTTAACAGTGATAGTTAAAATAGTTAACAGTGATAGTTAAAATAGTTAACAGTGATAGTTAAAATAGTTAACAGTGATAGTTAAAATAGTTAACAGTGATAGTTAAAATAGTTAACAGTGATAGTTAAAATAGTTAACAGTGATAGTTAAAATAGTTCATAGTGATAGTTAAAATAGTTAACAGTGATAGTTAAAATAGTTCATAGTAATATTCAGAAGTATCTACCTGCTGGGCTGTCGTGATGGACGCAGGACTCGATCCACAGCTGTTACCCGATACGCTCCGATCGCCTCTTCCGCCCATGTTTCCGTAGTTGTACATGTGTGCCGTTAACTTTGCACTAATCCAATAGAAGAAAATGGAGCAAATCTGTGATGTTCCCAAAAAATCCCGCTTTTATCGCTGACAGTTCGCGCAAAATTCAGAAGTTAAAACTTCGTCCCTGTTGCGGGAAAACGGTCCGTTCCAATAGCGGCACGCGAGGGGGGGGGTGTAAAAATCGCTGTCAAAATTCAACTGTTCCTCTGGCGGACAGCGACGGAGATTAAAGTCAAAACACCTGCTGTGGTCAACCTCTGCTTTTATACGGGACTGGGGATTCCCGGTGATCGGGAGAATATAAATAAATGACAAAGTGCTCCACGGTTCTCGACCTCCTGATTTACGGGAAATGGTGGCACCGGCCTCGCTGCTGACGTAAGCTCACGTGGAAGATTACGTAGATGACCATATTTGGCTTCTTCCGGGAACTCCTTGTTTGTGACAGTCGCTCTTATATCGGCATCAGATTGACGTTTAAAAGCAGCTCTTGTCGTAATATTGGTTTGTTCATTGGGAAATGATTGCAGGATTGTGTTTTCTTATGCTAGCACGTGCTCTTTAGGTTAACGCCTAGTAAGCGATTTGTTTGTTAACTTTAACTGGTGATGCACGTAGTTATTGGGTGAGTAAATGAGAAAGTGGTTGTTTCACTGCAAACTGGGGTCTGAAGACGAAAACAAAGTGCTATAAATAAAACAATGCATTCAATGCAGTCAAGGGTCGTGAAACTATTTCCACTGCTTCACACTAAGTAATACCAGCAATAAAATGGGAAATAAATCCATTGTGGTGTATTTTAAGGGCAGATGATTTAGCCACAGAAACTTGTGCATTGCAACAACGTTTCCATTAAGTAACACTAATGTTAAAAATGTTCAGTTTTTACACGTTGCATTGCTTAGTTATGTGAAAATGTTCAATGTGATATATAACATTACTAAAACGCACAACTAACATTTACTGCAAGAATGTTTTTGAGATCTTTGAAATTGTGTTTATTCTACCACCACTCAAAACAATAGTGTTTGTTTTCACAGAGACTCTTTCAGAATAATCGTGATGAATCATTTGAGGTCTTTCAGCACATGTGCTTGTGAAATATCATTTGTAAAAATGAAACCACACAGCTAAATAAGATCATATTTTAAAAATCCCCTCTCAGTGTTTGAGGATAATTTTGCTTCCTTTGGCATGATCTCAAGCTCTCTGTCCTACCTGATATCTGACCTTTTCAAATGATGTGTCTCTGTGTTAAATCTCAGGTATCTGCTGGTAAGATCTGGTTGTAACCAGAGCATTAGTGCGCATGAAGTGAATTATGACCTAAGCAATACGGAATGTTTTGATGACAAGCCCCTCTGCTAAACTCGCTAAACGTGTGTTGACAGGCAGACGTCGTCCCTGTTACATAGGATCTGCTGTTATCTGGGTTTGGTATTGATGAAAGCAAAATATTACATGCAGGATCCCAAACCGTAGCCACAAAACACCCCAAACTCCCCATATTAAAAAAATCACACTGATCTTTCATTTATGACACATTTGTTGTAATGCCACTTTTTCTTTGTGTACCATATAATAGGACAGAGTGCTTACTATTATAGATGATTTAATAGCAATGCATAATAATAATAAATAATTAGCTTATTAGTGGATTATTAGAGGTTTTATTTATAAGTGAATTATTCAACTGTTTGGGTATGTGCTGTATTTAGAATTTGCACATACACAGTGAGAATAATAATGTATATTACTGGCCTTAACCTTTTAATTCTGGATTTAGAGAAAACTAAGAAAACTAGTTGAAAACTACCTAGTTGATTGTTTATGTGTTAGTTTTGTATTTGTCTGCATTTTTTATTTTATAATTATTTATGAATTATTATTTAAAAGTTAATAGTAACCCTTTATTAATGCCTTTATTTAAAGTAACAGCAGTACCTTAACTTCAGTACTTCAGCAGTAACTTATTTCTAAATGTAAGAAACATTTCTAAACTAAATGTAAACTGTTGACCATAAGCAAAGGGGGAAGAATGACAACTGGTGGACAATAACTTTAATATTTTTATTCTTATAAGTTTTAATAACGTTTTGTACAGGTTGCTGCCTTATATGACGGTACCGTTTGATTGTCTTGTTTTCCAGCCAATCATAATCCCGAACCGCCGTGTCGTAATCGTATTTCTAACCAATGAAATTGCGATGTTTTGCTCGTCTGCCACGCAGGCACATTTCCCATCAGCCAATCAGAATCACGTGAGGCGGGCGTAAGCGTCAAGTCGTACCTGTGAGTATAAGCTAGCATTAAAACTTACTTATAAATCAACATTTTACGCTTATATTACAAATAACCACCAGTTGTTTGTATCCGCATTACAGTATATTAGTTTGTTTGTTTTGCACCGCATTTAGGAATTATTCTTCACGTTTTGTTAGTCATCTTTTAAGACTAGCTGCATAGCAAGCTAGTGTATGACTAGTTGGGTGATGACATGTCATCACATATTAGTGGTTAAAGTTACTAGACGGATGGCGGATTTCCTTTGTGATGGTGAAGATAGTTAAATAACTCTTTGTATTTAACGTAGGAGAGAAGATGGATTATCAACAACACGGATACCGGGCAAGTACGTACGAAACATATTGGCAACAGATGACTGTGTTTATTACTGCCTTTATCGGACACAATGTTGTACTTTGAAAGCATAAGGCGATTATAAGAAGTGTGGCACTAGTTTGCATAGCTGATAACGGAGTAAACGACTAGATATCAACACGTGCATCCAGTATGGTGTAGTTTTAGCCCTGCCTAACCACATCACAGGCAAATCCAACCCAAGCATGCGCAACCAAACCAAGTTTCAGTCCCTTAATAGATGCTCCACAGTTAGACGTTATATAGAGAGACTCTGCGTTCCCTGAAAGATCTGTTTCATCTGCAGCAAAGCCCAGAGCCAGAACATCTCCACCTACTGGGGGTCCACTACTCTTTGATGACACCAGCTCTGGACCTCCACCCGTGACCAACCAGAACTACTATGATTCTGGTTATAACATGACAGGTGCTCCCGTAGGAGGGCAGGAACCCGGAGTCAACAATCTCTTTGCAGATCCAATGGCTAATGCTGCCATGATGTACGGCTCATCACTCGCCAATCAGGGCAAGGACATGGTGAACAAAGAGGTGAGATGCGTTTTTAACTTGTTGGAGGTGAATTAATGTACAGAAAAAGGAAGCCCAACTATAGATTTATTATTGCGTTTTTGATTTTGTTGGTTCTGTAATTTCTGCAGATTAGCCGGTTCATGTCGGTGAACAAACTGAAGTATTTCTTTGCGGTGGACACCAAATATGTTATGAAGAAACTGTTGCTGCTCATGTTTCCGTACACACATCAGGTATGTGTATTTACTTACATATCAGAGAAATTTAAAGAACATTTCACCAAATATTCTCAAATCTGTGTGTGTTACCAGGACTGGGAAGTGCGTTACCATAGAGACACTCCTCTGACACCGCGGCATGATGTCAATGCTCCAGATCTCTACATACCCAGTAACTAACCTTTATGATTCATTTAGTTAGTTAATGTTAATCCTTTACTAAATCTGTACATTTTTGATCATTTTAATAAATACACAAATATAATTAATAACAGCTAATTACTAGAATTTATTTTTTCTTAATGCACACATTTGTTGTTTGTTGTCTGTATGTGATGGTCTTTATTTTTACCAGTCTGTTCCTCAGCGCTGTTGTTTTGCTTTTGTCTAGCAATGGCTTTTATCACATATATTTTACTGGCTGGGATGGCTTTAGGAATTCAAAAACGGTAAGTTACTGTAAGAAAAACACCAATAGAGCACCTGTGTCTGATGGAGATTTCAACATTGCATCATTCTTTAAACACTATTGCCATATTTGTCAGTGTTCTGTATGACATCATCGTTTTCTGACTTCATTTCTGTACGCTCAGGTTCAGTCCAGAGGTTCTGGGGATGTGTGCGAGCACAGCTCTGGTTTGGATCATCATCGAGGTTCTTGTGATGTTGCTCAGCCTATATTTGCTCACAGTTCACACAGATCTGTCAACGTTTGATCTCGTCGCCTACAGCGGATACAAATACGTGGGGTGTGTTTCAGCTGTGGCGTGTTGTCATCATCAGATACTGTTTATGCAGCGTTAAACACGGTTCCACAAACATTGTCGTTCTGTTACAGGATGATTTTTACAGTGTTGAGTGGATTGATCTTTGGGAGTGACGGCTACTACGTTGCTCTAGCTTGGTCTTCATGCGCCCTCATGTTTTTTATCGTGAGTCTCGTTACAATGTTCAGAAGCTGTGTGATAAACGTTTAGAGTTTTTGCTCATTTTTGAGACACTAGTTGGACACTAAAGCAGTTGCTATTTAGCTTACAGAACATGCATTTAAAGCAGCAATCCATAACTTATCCATTATCCATAAATAATCAAAATGATCATGCATGTAAAAGATTAGTGTTCAATATAATGTAATAGTTTTAAAACGACATATGAATTATCATTTTCACGATTTTATAAAGCATTTGTATGAAGTTACTATTAATATATATTTAATAAGCAAAATTAAAGTTAAATGTTTTTATTTTCCAGGTGCGTTCACTAAAAATGAAGATCCTGTCTTCAATCTCAGCAGACTCCATGGGGGCAGGAGCGAGCGCCAAGCCCCGCCTCCGCCTGTACATTACCGTGGCGTCTGCTGTCTTTCAGCCAATCATCATTTACTGGCTCACCTTTCATTTGGTCAGATGACATGCAGTGTATTTGTACTGAGCGGAACAGAACTCTAACATGACATAAACAATGCTGGACTGGGTGGCTGTGACCCCTGGTTTTTGGCATTGGTGTAGAAAAAGGTGACTTGCACATGAAATTGTGTTTGTTATGGAGGATTAAGTATCTGTATGACACATTTGTCTTTTTGGTTTTATCTGCACAGTCAGTCGCAGATCAAATGTTAAAAACATGTAAATGTTGGTGTTAAAAGAGCCATCTTGGCGTTAAAAGAGATAACAGATGGCTCTGCGAATGCTCTTCACCCTGCTGCTTCTGTGACACAAAATCCAGACTTTGGAGAGGCATGTTAATGTATCGGCCCTGGCCTGTATTTTTTTTTTGATGTGTTATTGATAAACACGCTCAAGTGAAGTGTCCTTAGTTTTGGTGTTCAGTGCATGGACAGTGTTTTCTTCATAGGCTAATAAACTCCATCATTTTGAGTTTAAATATCTGTGCTAGTCTTGTGTTTTTTCCTTTATGCATATGCTGTAATAGATATTGATGTAACAGATATATCATTGTTAATAGTCATTTTTGATGCATGAGTTCACCGTTTGCAGTCAGGTAAAAGTAAGATAAACAGAGACATCAGCACGAATGGTCGCTTTAAAGGCTCGCATTAGCATAAAACTGAAGACCCTTGAGGCGGCGTGAGTGTTTCTTTAAGGAGGCGCGACGGCTCCAAAGCGTCCTTCTGGTTTCCATGGAAAGGTGAGGAAGGACAGGACGCGCACAGCTGTACGACAGTCTGGATTTTTACATGCATTCAAACACTGTTTGCCAGACTTTTCATTTGCACGAGTACATTTACATTTACCTTCCTGCCCGGGTAAGTTTTGCTGTGACATGAAAGGTTGACGCGCATTGTAACGTTATATCTTGCGCCATTTTCTCAGGTGCTTGTTTGCACCATGTTGGGTGGCGGAATATCCGTATGTTTCTCTTTATGTTTTTAACACCACATTGTCTGGAAGAGTGTTTCGTGTCATTTTGTAAGGCATTATTCTTTGTGAAGCTGCTTTGTGTTGTAAAAGTTTCTGAACTTTCTGACCTGTGTACTTCTTTACCAAAAAACAAAATCACAAACTTTACATTTTACAAAGACATAACTTGCATGTGTTCATACAACACAATCTCTGTGTTAAGAGTTGTCTCTGTGTGTCTACAGATCAACAGGTGAATGTCTGGACCTGAAGAAAGATGGAGGAAAACACACAAACGCTGCCACCGAACTCTCCTCTCCTCTGCTCCTCTCTGTCTTCCCACCCACAACCTGCTGTTCTTCTGCCTACATCACTTCCTGTCTCAAATACCCCTCCCACCTCAACCTCCCACCTTTACACCACCCCTCAGATATCTGGAGGTCCACACCTGAGCCTGAGCCCCTCCACAGCATCAGACCAGGATGATCTGACCTGTCTCAGCTGGCTGCACCAAAGAGAGAATCTTTTGCCCCTGCCCAGGATCACTACCCTGCCCCAGACGCTGCGTCCCAGCCCGGCCCGAGCGCTGCCGTCCTCCCCTGCTAAGCCTCCGTACTCCTTCAGCAGTCTCATCTTCATGGCTATTGAAGATTCTCCAGAGAAGAGTCTTCCTGTGAAAGGAATCTACGACTGGATCGTCAACAACTTTCCGTATTACAGAGAAGCTTCCAACGGTTGGAGGAACTCCGTTCGACACAATCTGTCCTTGAGCAAGAGTTTCCAGCGAATTCATCGTGACAGGAGTCAAGTGCGTCCGTCTCGTCTTCTTCCGCTGATTTGATTGTCTAATTTCATTAAATTTTTCCATGTTTTGTGTTACAGTCTGTGGGAAAGGGTTCGCTGTGGCGTGTTTGTCCAGAGCATCGGTCAACGCTTCTAGAAGCTCTTAGAAAAACACATTATTGGCAACCTACCAACAGCAACGTCTTGTACAACACTGTCTTGTGAGTTTATCAATATCCTTTTCAATATTAGAACTGTCTGATTTAACATGCATGATGTGAAAAACAAATTACTGCTTAATTTTAATTTTTCATACAGTCACATGATCGTATCTCGCCTTCATTCTAAACAGGCTGGACGCGTCTGATAATGGACAGAGCTGCATTAGTGACACATTAGTGGAAATTTCAGGTCAGCCACACGTCTTTTACATTAAATGCTAATAAAAAACTAACACATATCTATCTGTGATATGAGGAAAATAAATGCCTGTGTAAATCATTTATAAGTTCTGTAAGTAGGTTCAAATAGTTCAAATGTTTGTGAGCTGTTGTCTTGGTAACAGCCCCGCATTACCCTAGCAACCGGGCAGATTTCATTATGTCTGGCTGTTTTATAACAGGGTCACTTATGTGAAGAATTCTTAGCATATTGTGCAGTTTATTATCTTCTGCTCCTCAGATCTTTCACTGATTCACTGAGTATTTCTGTAAAGTAGACAGACTATTGTGCACCTCTGGGTTCAGTGTGGAGTATAAGGTTAAAATGATTTTATCTAGTGTATCTGTTTTGCCTTCTTTCACAATTCTGAACTGCATTACTTGTCGTTGACTGCGGTTCTAGATATGACACGGTTCTCGTACGGCATCACATAAACACGTATCCAACTTCTCCTCAGATCTCGACTGTCTGTCCTCAAATCCACCGTGCCCTTTGACCCCAGAACACGAGGAGCTGATCCCCATGGAGTCTGCAGAACTCATGGTTTCGGGGGAGGAGTCAGAGAAAGATCCACTGGCAGACAGTGGTTACATCGAGCTACACTATTATCAGCAGTATCAGTATCTAGTTCTTCCAGGTGACACCGAATTAGACCTGGAGACAGTTGAGATTCTGCAGCTGGATGCCGAGGCTCAGGAGGCCGCCGGGTCGTTGCTGAATCTCGCAGGAGGGAACCACTGACACCAGTCCAGTGGGTTGATGGGAAAACGGGTCCATCTTGGAACCTTTTCTTGATGTACTGTTATCATTTAGAACTGCCTCAGCTGTCATTCACTGTCAATGAAAGGCGTGAGACACCCTTAAACGCAAGAAAACTCAAATAATGATCTGAACAGACGTGTAAGTTTGGTTTTAAAGCATCTGAATAATTGTATTTGTCAGACATGAAACAAAGATATTTACTGTTTGTTGTCATGTCTGGCAGGTAATATTTAATGCACTTCCATGCCATTGAAGTCTCACTTTAATTTGATATTTTTATTTCATTTGATTTCGATTAAAAGTGTTCTGGATTCCAATAAGTGGGCTAAAGTTCTCATGTGTTTTTGAGGTCAATTAGATTTTACAGTAAAATATGGTTTAAAATTATGAACAAGTATTATTGAAACTGCCTGCTGTAGCTGTCACTCATTTGTTGTGTTTTTTGTCATTTATTTTTCTGTGTAGTAATAATGCATGTCACACGTTTTCTTTCATGCATGTTTTTAGTCTGTGTAATATTTACATCTCTGACCACATTTCCTTCAAGTGAAATTCATTCAGCAATAAAGCACTGAACAATTACAAACAAAACCCTCGCCTGGTGTAATATATTAAATAACATAAAGCATTGTGTTATGTGT
>JBAJNP010004284.1:23112-34043 GCA_036877545.1 Yasuhikotakia modesta | reverse complement strand
AAAAGGCTTGAACTACTTCAGTTGTGTGTAATGAATCTAAAATATATGAAAGTCTAATGTTTATCACTACATTACAGAAAATAATGAACTTTATCACAATATGCTAATTTTCTGAGAAGGACCTATACTTTAATCTTTACTCTGCAACCTCTTTCATTGCTACACTGTGTGTGTTGTGTGTTTCTGTATGTTATAATAGTATGTGTTTAGTGTAGTTAATAATCTTGTTTTGTTTGGATCACACATAATCTGGTGTTCATAATCCTGCTGATTTTTGCTACATGCTCTATTGATGTGTGTTAAATCAATGTATTAATCCCAAATAATATAATGATTCTTATCCTTATTAAATTATTCATATTTCCTGTTTGAAATAATATTTTTATTCCTTTAAATAGGGAATGGTGGAGAATAACTGAATAGTGAACTTATGAATAATTACATATTTGGTGGAAAATGCTTTTTTGTGCTTTAGAGATCTTTGTGAAAATAGAGTTTTTACAAAAATGTCTAATTCTTTATGAATTAGTGTTGCAAATTCTGTTGGGTCAGTTAAGCCTTCCTGAGTTTTGCTCTGAAGTGTTACGATCCTTGATACTAATGGGCACCAAATGTTGGCGCTGTCAAGAGCAGCTCAAAAGCATTTTTCTTCCATTTAACAATTACTATTAACAGTTTAATTCCAATTATGGAAAATATAACTTCCTCATTATATTTAAAAACTACAATTCCCAGTATATGCACGCCTTTGGACTTGCAAATCAGATACAAATCAGCATCCACATTGATTTTTTTCTAGAGTAGGGTTAGGTTTAGGATTAATAACATGTTTCATTGTATATCTGTATGTCGACCATCTCCTACAGCTCAAAAGCATACCTTATACTGCATTTAAATGATCAAGAAGAATAAAACAATTATTTCAAATAAAAGAGTGGTTTCAGTTTTATATGTTGCTGGCTCATTTGTTAATAACATTGATCAAATAACATTGGGCTTGTTTTTGAAGCTGTGGTTGGTTTTTGTCTTGCGTAAGTTGGCAGCTGTGGTCTGTTTTACCCAATGGCGAAAAGAAAAACGTGGTATATGGCATGAAGGATATTTCCTATTAAAATACATAAGATGAAAAGTCGTGATGAGTGTCATGAAAAAAACGGGAAATTTGTGTCCATGAACACGAATCAATAGATTTTATTTTATGACTATAAAGAAGTGCTGTGAGACTGGGCTAATGCACGAGGGGTTTTGCAAGAACGACTAATAGTGTTGATATTGTTAATCTCGTTTGAACGGTAATATTTAAGTAAAAGGGGCACCATATGTTATACTGCCATCTAGGGACACATACTGCAAACAGGAGCACTCCATTGAATATTACAGCAACTTAAGCACAGTTGTATCAACGAAAGTTATCAAGTATCATTATAATGTTTGAAACGCAGCTGTTTTAAAGCATGCTATGCGTGTTACCAAAGACATATTTAACTCACTGTCATTCTAAGTGATTATTAATGTATTTGGGTTGGCCTGTTTTTACCAGTTCTCTTTATCCCGTATACTTAAAAGGGGCTTCAGTAGTGCAGTCTTCACCTGGGGAACCCATTTTTCAATAATTTAATTATTTCCTAAGCACACAAAGTTGTGCAATGAAAGAAATGTGTAACATAATTTGTACTAATCAAACCTTTTTGGGAACTGAATTTAATGTTTTCCATGTTGTCTGCAGGCATCTGCTGTCTTTCAGCATATCAAATCCTGCAAAGCAGATGCTGTACATCACGTTTAGGATAGAATGGTTACATGATCAGTTTCAAAACAAAAATACATTTTTTAACTAAAATAGCTCTGTTCTGCACACTTCACCTGGACTGTACTTATAACTGTGTGTAGTAACTGTGCTTCACTACTTATACTATTGTAACTAACTAACTAACTATCTATCATGTTGTTGATTAAATTAATGCAGAAAAACATGACAAAAATAAATAGATGCATTGCCTATATATTGCACGATTGCAAATACATGACATTTGAAGCACATAATTTATTTCAGAAATTACATTGTTGAACTTGATAAACTATGCCTAAATCAAAGTCAAAAGTCAAAGTGGAGTTTATTGTCATTTCAGCTATATACACAAGTACATAGTGAAACGAAACAACGTTTCCCCAGGACCAAGGTGCTAACATATAACACAGTACAAAAAACAAGAAAGTAAACCATACAATGCAAGTAACAAAAATAAATAAGGGAAATGTTCTCTAAAAGTAATACAATATTCAACACAATTGCACAAAAAAACACAATTGCAATACAGTATATAATGATACTACATTATGTTAATAAATCGTAAAATATGTACAATAAATAAAATGAACATTAATAATGAAAAGTAACGATATAACAAAAAAGAATGATAATACTAAAAGTACGATACACATTAAAATGCGATACATATTTTTGTTATTATTACTACCAGCATAAAGTAGTGAAATATTATTTGAAATATTTTGACAATAGACACTTCTGTGGTTAAAGTTCAAAGGCGTGGTGCATATGCTAAGCTAGCAGGTAACTTGCTAGCTTAAACTAAAGTAAGAAAGAGAAATGGTTGAGTTCACTATGGCATGTATATTTACTAGTATGTAAAACATGAAAAGACTTTAATGGTCATTAAACCGCATTTCCGCGACTTAAATCATAACCTGATATTGCTGGAATTGTGATCAGGCAGTACAGACGGCACCTATAAATGTCACTTCCGCTAAAGATGATTAATAACAGTATCGATTATGATTATTAATGGTATTGCCTGACGGACCCTCCGATGGTTAGAAGAGATGCAATGCTCTGTCTGATGCGAACTAAACAGGCCCTAGCGGGAGCTGCGTTTTACTCACCGCACTACACAAACAATAAACGCAGTGCAATGTGGGAAGGAAAACAGAGGGGAAGGAACAGATAACGCGAACTCGTCAGCTCACATTTGTACAGCCGTAAAACACGATGCACACGGTGACGTTTCTTGGCGGTGCTACCAGGTCTTTTGTGGCAGGATCAGGCGGCTTTCACTTTAACCGTTTACTTTTCTCCTGTACGAGACACAAGAGCGTGTGCAAGACTCAGATCAGAAAATACACTCAAGATAGACCCAAGAGCACTGCAGCACAGTTCAGCTGTTACAGCTTACAGCACAGGACACTCATCAATATATCTGGAGATGACACGAGGTCGTTTCTGCAGGGACTGGTCACTAATGACGTGGGTCTTCTGGAGGATGATGGTCTCAAAGCTTTATATGCGCACATGCTCAACGTTCAAGGAAGGACATTGTATGACGTCATCATCTATCGGTACTGCTTACCTTTGTTAACATTATATTAATAGCAGTATATTAACGTCAAATATGTAGATATGGGAACTGAATGTAATGTTTATTACATTTTGAAAACTCGGAAATGCAGTAATATGTTGGGCGTGACCTTCAGCATTTATCGCACTGTGCCACCTTGGGCTGTTTAAGTTGCAGATTTATAACAGTGTACATAAAATAACAAATATAACTAAAACCAAAGTGTTAATGTGTGTATTAAAAATACATTGACGTTGGCTCAATAGGAATAATTAAACTACTTCCAGTATTGTTTTAAATGACAGTGTAAATTACATTGGAGAATTCACTTTTTTACAGTGTTAGTGTTTATAAAGTAAGTGTGTCACACTGAATTTATGTCAATGTGGTTTAATTGTGCTTACTTGCTAATCAGCAGCTATTACACCTATATGATCACACTGCGGCTTAAATCGGCTGGTCATCCATCTGTTTAATAACCTAAAAAGCTTTTGGTGAATTTATAATTGGTATTTAAATATGAAAAACATGCATCTGTGCATTTTTGTGTTAACATATGTTTGCTGTCATTTAGTTTAAAGGAAAACCTGAGTGGACTTCATGGTGTTCTTCTTGAGTGTGATAGCTCTGTGCAGGAGTCTGTTATTAGACATCTGAAAATGTACAAGATACGACGCAAGGTAAACATCAGCACATGTCCTAGTCTCTCGCTGCTGGCTCTGTTACCACAAAACAAAGATGATGTGCTGAAAAAGTCAAAGCCAGATGTTACTGCAGCAGACAAAGTGTTAGTTTTGGAAATAGACCCAAGAACTGAGCTCATGGGATGGAGACTCATCACCGGTCATGAGGTCAATCCAACAGAGATCATTTCTGCTTGTCAGCAGGGTATCGCCGAAGAGTACCACCAACATCGCTATAAAATTGGTATTAAACATTTTGTATTTTTACAGTTAATTGAGTTATCAAACCCTTTGTGGATTTTAAAGTAATATACGCCTATTTTTTTCATTAGGTCTACCTGAAGGAGTCAAAGACCTTCCATCAGGTGATGCCCTACCACTGGAGTCTAACCTGGTCTATATGCAAGGGATTAGCTTCAGCAAGGGTTGCTACATAGGACAGGAACTAACTGCTAGAACACACCACACCGGTGTAGTACGGAAACGCCTGATGCCTGTTACCATGTCTGTTCCAGTGGAGAATATGGAGCAAGGAGCTGCCCTGGAGACTGAGGGAGGCAAACAAGCAGGGAAGTACAGAGCAGGAATTGGTCAGCTGGGCTTAAGCCTTGTACGATTAGCTTATTCCAAAGAGCCACTTAAATTATCCACTAATGTGACTGTGACTTTACAGGCTACAGTGCCTGACTGGTGGCCCCAAAAACACTAAAGATTTGTGAAGATGAAGTCAGCAACACCAGATAGTCTAGTTTTGTTCAGATGTTATGCATGTTTAAATGCCGTCCAGACTGATGTAATTGCACTGCAAAGAGTATTTATTTAGAATTAAATTTAAGCTTAAATTAAATCACTGTAGCATATTGGCGGCATGTTGGTTGACACTTAAAATTAAATTATCTATTTAGTTCTATTTAATTTCTAAAGGAAACCACATTCAAAATTGTACATCAGGCTATTCAAATGAATATAAAAAGAATTGTGCTAATAGTAATAGCACTGGTATTATATCTGTAGTCAACCTTTATTGATTTGTTTAATTGTACTGGCAGTTGGCTAAATTGTTAAATGTCTCTACAAAGAAGGTGGTTGAAGGGTTTGTTATAAGATAAAAACAAACTCATGATGACTTAAATGACCACAAAAAAACACATGAACAAATATACTATTTTAAAAGGATTTAATAATATATTATAAACAAAACAGCATGTCTTACACAATGGTACGGACAGCCTCTCTGATCTCCTGAAGTAATTCCTCAGGTTTGAAGTTCAGAGATGAAGAGCCCAGTCTTTTAAAGTCTTCATTGCTCAGCATACTTTCTAATGTATATAATACTCTTTGTAAATCAAAAGCTGCATGGTGTGGGCCCAATGCAAACAGGCTTTCAGCAAGGTGGCCTTGACAATTATCTGCATTTCTGGGGCATGAATTTAAGAAGGATATTCGATTATTTGCAATGGTCTTGAGGAAAGAGGCAAACTCTCCATAATCAATTCCTGTACATGATTTCATGATCACCTAAAATGGAAAAGTAACAATGTTTTATTCAAAACACTTATGCTACATGTACAGTGGCTCCTAAACTATACTTAAAAATATATGACTGCCATTGTATTATGTATCATTAGTTAACATGTAAAAACAGCTTTTATTTGAAAGAAAAACAGTACAGGCACAAAAACACAAAAACTATTAGGTTAGGCAAAATAAGATCAAATGTACAAAATAAAATCAGTTTTTAAGCCAAATGTTGAAACCATTGGGGCTATATAGTTATTAATATGTTTTTAATATTATATTTTATATGTGTACTAAATATCATTGCAAAGAAGGCTGAGGTATCAGCAGATACACTTTCATACATTGACATAAGTCCCTTAAGTGTCCAAAAACGTAAGCGCCACTGCATAAATATCAATCAAAACAGCCAACCTACACACAGCCAAATTAAGTCCAAACATATATACTTCTTACCTGACAATGCTGGTGCCAGGTATCCATACTGTCTCGCCATTCCTGAATCTCTCTCTGGACAGAGGTGAGCTCCTCCTGCAGAAACTGCCACATGATGTCCAAATTACAGCCATTTAGCCAGTTATGATTGATGGAGATAGTATCCTCCTATTATTACAAGAGTTTTTCATGAGTGATATGTTTTAAGACAAACATACGGTGTGTCCGAAATCGCATACTTCCCTACTATATAGTATGCAAGGCAAGTAGTATGTCCGAATTTGTAGTACTCGAAAATCAGTAGCGAGAAGTACCCGGATGACTTACTACTTCCGACTGAATTTTGTAATAGGCATTCGATGGACACTTTACTATCCCATGAGTCCGCGGGCTACGAGGTCGCATATTCGAAAATGACATGTGACAACATGAGCATGGCGGATGTAGTACGTCTGAATTCCATTTTCAACTCCATTTTCATACTACCCACATTCATACTATATAGAACATACTGTTTTAATGGTCATGAAGTATGTTCAAATTCAAATGTAGTACCTACTTAAGCAGTATGCGATTTCGGACGCACTGAATACAGTTTTGACAAATAAGAAACAGAGCAAAGCTAAAGTGCTTATTTGCGAACAAGCTACTTTTTCATTAAATTTCATTTTTTAAAAAAGTGCATTTGGATTCTCAGGAGGAAGCACAAACCACTTGGGTTTGCTCATGAATGTGTAAACGCATGGTTCACAAGCAAGAAAAATCTTTGATTGTGATCTTTCAAAAATGTCATAACAGCTTAGGTGGTTTATGATTATTAGTAAATAAGACAGGAGATTTAACTTTGGTCTGAAATATTAACAAAAACTTACCAATATTACCAAGAACATTACTTACCAAATTGTAAACTTGATGATGCCAACCACTTGGAACAAAGATTATCTCTCCAGCTTCTTGAATGATCTCTAAAGGCTGACAGGCCTCTTCGAATTGTGCATACAGACCCTTGTCCTGAAGTATGGGTGCTGTTACATCATAGGCCAAGTTGCCATGACAATCCCGGAGAAATTCCTCCTGCCCTGGAGGATATAGGAGCCATTTCTTACGTCCACAGATGTTGGCAGACCAACTGTAAGAGTGAAACACATCTGCATGGAAAGGTGTCCTGAAAACAAGACAAGAAAACTGTTTTAATTAATTTGTAGAGTTGTAAGAAATTGAACTTAATTGAAAAATAGTAAGTATAGAAAAGTAATAAGTAAGAAAAATATAAAGTATATAATAAGAAATGAGAAAATAAAATGTCACTAAATAAACTATTTTAATGGTGCCCATGGGGAAATTGATCAAAATGCTGTTGGTTCAGGGAACCATTCAAGTGTTACAATATTGGTAGACATGTCAAATTTTATTACTTTTCACTAACTTTATAGAACTATGATAATTCCAAAAATCATGGGAACTTCAGATTCAACAAGCATGATTATTGCAAAGGATGTGATGTCTTTATTTAACTTAACAGATAATTTGGTGCAAAGTGGCCAAACTCTTGCATTTAACTACATCCCAATACTATCAGTTTATACCATGACCCCTTAGGTCCCATGTAGACAAATCGATAATCATCCACTTCAATTGTGTCCCAATACTCATTCAGCCAATCGGAAGAGAAGTAAATTGGGGTCTTATATGTGCTGTGGTCTGGAAAATTCCTAGGATGAACAAAAGACACATGTTTAGACATTTAGAAACTATTTAATCTTTACACAATACATAGTTTGTTTACTATTGTTCTTCCAAACTACTTTTGTGTAACAATTAAAATGGGTATAAATAAAGTATCTGTATAATAACTGTATGGTGTATTTATCTTTAAAGAAATGTACCTGTGCATATGCCAATCCTTCAGGTATAAACATCCTTTGGGTGAAGAATGTCCATTCTGTATGTACTCTCTCCAGTACTGAATAAACTCCTTAAAAGGCATAATCTGCTTAGGATTTGAGTTATATTCTTTTGCATTGCAGTTTGCAACTGGAACAGGAGTCTTATCTAAGCAAAAAAAAATAAATATTATATCTTCCATGTAAAGCAATCCCCAATTTACACTGCATCGTAAACAACTGTAAATCAATGCAAACACGTTAGTTTACCAAATTCCTGCAGAAGTCTCTGGAAATTCGGTTTCCCATCATCTGTAACCCAGTTTTTCCTGCAGTTCCAATCTTCGGTGAATTTCTTGGAGAACATGCAGGGATGATTTGGAATCAGGTAATTCTTGAAGAATTTTGTGTAAGGAATTTCTCTCTCTATGTACTCAATGAAATGAGAGGAACAATGTTGCTGCTGCATCTGTCTGGGCATTTTGACCAAACTACAGCAGTTATGAAAAGTTTCCCTATCCATGACATGCCAGGATGGTGCTCAACACTGTTTACCCAATAAAGTAACAATAATAATACATAATACCACTTAAAATTTAGGACATGCCTTCGCAAAGGACAACGGACAGGCCCCCTCTAGCATTCACTGCAGAATTCATCTCATATTTGACAGGTTTCACCTTAAAAACAACTAACACTTCGACCTTATAGCGGCGCGATTACACCTACATAAATAATCGATACGAATCGATTAACCTTTTCCATTTGGTATTAATCCCGAAATAATTGTGGCTTTCTGCGCGAGTCCCGTGAATCTGGCTAAACCAGTTTCCAGCCGGAGGAGTTACGCCTGTGCACCAATCCAGTGACGCAATCATTGCGCATCTGATCAAATAACGCGGTTCAATATCAAGAAACTCTGTAGAATAAGCGGATGTTGTCCTTTAAAACACTGGACTGTATGACTACAAAGGAACTGTATTGTGGTTATTGTACTAGTTGTCAAAATTTGTATTGTCTATTACTATATATAGTGTCTATATACTATAATGTATTACAGTTGAAAAATACGTAATAGAATCAGTAATTTCAAGAAAAAAGTTGCAAGGTATTAGGGAAATAAATGATTATACACTATTATTCATATACAGTATTATTATGTTAACAATATAACATACTACACATATCTATAATATATAAATCACGCACACAGATCTTACAGGCTACATCTTGCACGCTGGTTACTCGCTTCAACAGTTCGGCACGTCCGTCTGCAGCTGCCGCGTGTGAAGGAGGCGGCAGACGTGGAGCGAGTCAGTTTCACCGCCTGTTGTTTCTGATGCGTCCAGTAGGGGGAGGACAATATACGGCGTAATAACATGTTTGTGTTCATTTAAATATATTACATTAACATAACAGATTAACAGTATAATGATGAGGCACCAGTGATATTAATTATAAAGATATAATAAATATATTTATTATATTATATAAATATATATATAGTTAAAGTTACATTCAGATAATAGGCAGATCTATGGCCCAGGTTGTTCCTGATTCCTAATTTAAATTTATTTAGTTGCTTAATTTAAATATAAATATTACATTATCATAGCAGATAGACAGTATAATAATAAGGCACCAGTGATATTAGTTATATAGATATAATACCATAATCAAGTTTGTAGACGACACCACAGTGATTGGCCTCATCAGCAACAACGATGAGACTGCCTACAGGGAGGAGGTCCAGTACCTAGCCAGTTGGTGCACAAACAATAACCTGCTCCTTAACACCACCAAGCCCAAGGAGCTCATTGTGGACTTCAGGAAGGAGAGAGGAGGCACACATGATCCCATCCACATCAACAGGATGGCTGTTGAGCGTGTCTCCTGCTTTAAGTTCTTAGGGACCCACATCTCTGAGGACCTGTCCTGGGCCGCTAATACATGAGAACATCCAACAGAAACGCTGTCTGCGTCATGCGCGCTGCATCCTCAAAGACTCTTCCCACCCCGCTCACATTCTGCCCTCTGGCAGGTGCTTCAGGAGCCTGTGGACCAGAACCAGCAACTGTCTATTGCACAATGCATTGTGCTGCACTGTTTGCACTTTGTTGCACTTTTTCTGTAAAGTTCTGTTCATATCATCTGTATATAACCTGTAAATAGAATAACCTATATCCTAATAATAAATATAATAGTTAAAATACTTAAAGTTACGTCGTATAACTTGTCATTCAGCCATGGAACATTCAACCCTTTCTAAAATGCCAAGGCCATTTAATCATCTGAGAAGACAAAGACAACTTTTGTGAACAATTTTTTATTAACATCATTTATATATGACACTGACTGATAACCCTTGGGCTTGCCAATCTTCTTTAAGTGTTGTTATATCCTCCTGTCGAAATGCTCCCGCTCATTGATTTAAAAAAAGAAAAAAATGGGACAGTTGTAAAGAATGGCAGGGTGTCATGTTTGATCATTTTTGCAATACCTTTGAAATGTTTCCTCAGCCTCCAGGATAGACAGATTTTCAATAACAGCAAGGGCACAGATTATGAACTATCAGAGAAAGAACTGAGATTGCGCACACCCTGAATAAGCCAAATAGTCTTTTACAACAAACTCAAAAGTGAATCTGACACATGCATAACACAGCTAACACATGAGCCCTACCTCTGGATAAAGGACATCTATGATGAACTTGATTTTATCACTGTGCCTGCGCATGCTGTCCAGAACTGAAGACAGGTGAGAGTGAACTGCACTCTGAGTGTAAACCCAACTTGCTCCTTGTTGTCAGTGTTCACTTGCACAGACACTGTCTTAACAGAACATTTGGATAAAGTGTCAAGCCACTTTCTTTTGGCCACTGATGATGGACTGTGAAGACAAAATTGAGAATGGCATTAAAAACATTACCAATCTTATATACATATATACAAGCAATTGGGTTGAAATATTGATGCCTGAATGTGGAAATCTGCTCATTTATTAGAAACAACTCAAACCAAATGGGACCAATGTTTGTGATTGTTGGTGGTCAATTACTG
>JBAJNP010004284.1:10019-23062 GCA_036877545.1 Yasuhikotakia modesta | reverse complement strand
TTGTGTGTAATGAATCTAAAATATATGAAAGTCTAATGTTTATCACTACATTACAGAAAATAATGAACTTTATCACAATATGCTAATTTTCTGAGAAGGACCTGTATATAAAACCAGTAGAACCAGAATAGTTAAGTGGAATCAGCATCGGAAATAAGAATTGCTTCCCATCTCCAGCCATGATCGACCAATCAGAATCAAGTACTCCAGACAGTAGTAATTAAGTTTGAGTAATAAATCTGGTGCTGTGCTTTCCTCCCTCATTTGTGGAAAGCTGCAGATGTTAACTTTCAAATAAATGACTCACCTCATAATGAGAAGAAAATGTTGCTGCGTCTATAACCTTGTAAATCAGCCTGCAAAATGTCAATCCATAAATTTTCAATCCAAGATCAAGAACCATGATCTTTGACTAAAGAGACCCTGATATTTATTTAGACAAAGCAAATATGAAAATTCCACACTTTTATTTTTTTTTTAAATTAATTGAAATAAAAAACACTATGACTGTTATGTGCACCTATACACCATTGCCCTGTACCAAACCTTAGTGTGCTGTCTTGGGAAATGAATCTAGACACTTAAGTGTAATTGACCTGGATGTATTTTTAAATTCATAAGAATATGTAATATTATTCCAATAATACTCATTCATTCTCAGTATAGCAACACGCTAACATTAGACATTATTGTTTACCATTCTCTTGTGATTTTGGTGTAATGCACTCTGAGTCACTGTCTTTAGAGAGCGTTTTAAGTAAACCTTAAAAAGCAAATTCCCGCTTCCCATTACCCGTACCCACTCCCTGGCCCATACCCACTCCCATGGCCCTCCTACTATCAGTTTGTGCACTCCCTGGAGAAATAATTTTCTGGAAAAATGCTGTGTTGATCGCAGTCAGAAAGGTCTCCAATATGCATTTAAAATAATAATTGAAGTTATTGACAGTCGACCTATAAAAAACAGATTTATTAAAGGTTTAAGGAACAGGTGAACTAGCACACTTCCCAGCCTGTCCAAATACTAAAGTCCCATACAAACATTTCTTTACCATATTTAACCTTTAAGTCTACTGTTGTTAATCTACTTTACTTTGCTTGGATTGTTTGTTGGATATAATCACCATCATGATAGGTCAGACCACCTGTCAATCAAACCCCCAGTGAAGGGTTAATTTAGTCACATTTGAGGTTTATATGGTTATACTTTTAAAAAGGTAGCTAGCTTTCCACTCATACTCTATTTTTCTGTCCACAGCTAATATTAAGGCAATCTTTATTACATCTTTATTTTATGACATCTTTATTAATTCCTTTGAGTTCAGCATCCTGCGTAAACAACATGAGTTTCCATAATTAGGAAGCAGTACGTTTGTCTTTTAATCTCTGCCTGTAAAGGGAAGCTCACTCTACTTTTGTGGGAAAGATGAATAAAGACTTTGAGGCACTAACCTCAGTAAACCCAGCATGTAAAATGTATGAATCAGCTTAGAGATGAGCTAGCTAATATTCCTGGCAAACTGTGGAGATATATCTGCCGCAATGAAATTTGCACAAGTCATTAGTTATTCAGCCAGCAGAGTCTCAAAGCTGATATACTGGAATCAAAACCTCAGCAAAGAGAACAAAGCCAAAACTGCTCAAGAGACACATACTGCTATCGGCTTATTAAAGAATAGTGCACTGTACTTTACTCTGTACTGTTTGTTTGTTTCTGCAGAATTAAAAAAAATCTACATATCTGTCAAGCTTTAAAAAGGACCAGAAGGCAGATCTAGGTAGTCTGCATTTTAGGTTTGTAGTTACAAATTGTATTTATTTAATTTTTCTAGTTATTTTTCTAGTTATTATTTTTATACAGTGCCAGGGTCCTGTTTTCCTTGAGTTTACTCTTCAATAACATTTTTTTTGCCAGAATTCTGACAGCCCTGTTTTTGTCACAGAACATCATCAGAAATTTTGGATCTTGACTCAGTTCTAGTCATAGTTCTATATCCTGAAGTCAGGATCTAAGGGTCTTCTGTAATTTGTTTCTTTGTCTTTCTGTGGAAGCACATGGCCTTGTTTGTTTTCTTTGTTCTGCTGTCATGAGTCACAAACTAAGTCACCATTATTAGTTCATGCCCCTCCCATGTTTGCCCTCTGTACCATCCTTGCTTGGTTTCCCTATTTAATGCCCTTGAGTCTGGTGAGTTGTGCTGGTGTATTTATTCTCTGTGTTGGTTCATGTTTTGAGCCCTGATAGATTGTCTAGAGAGAACAAGTCTTGTTTTGTTTTGTCCTCTTGTGGGAGTTTTAAATAGAAGTTTCTTTTAGTTTGAAGCTGTCTGCACTAGGGTTTTTTTCTCTCACTGTATCTGACCACAATAATTTGGCCACAATAATACAATTCTTATAAACTTTACAAAAACAATGTTTTCATATCTGTATTATTGATGCAGAGTGGATCTTCTGTTCAAACTGTATGGGCTGACAGATTCAATTGTGAACCTTTAATGTTTCTTCTGTTTGACCAAATCAGCACAAAGGACCAGGTTTGAATGAAAAGACTACATTTAATTAGCATTAGCTTGCTGGCAAGAGGTGGTTCCCAAAATGTGGGAGAAAAACAAACAGTGTCATGTTTAGATCTTTAACTGAACTTAATTACAGATTTATGACTGAATGTTACAACCACACAGAAAATATTCCATCCATGTGTTCTGAAAAAGGTTCACACACAAGCTTGAGCAACCCAACTATATGGCTTTATGTTCATTTTGTGACTGTAATATCAAAAGGAGTGTTGAAAATGCCCCTTTCTATGTCACAGACCGAAGTTTGTGTAGCTCTTATTAAAATACTTAAAAGCACTGTGGCACACATTACTGTGTTTTTAGTAACACCTCAAATAAAACATTCAATAGAAATCACTGATTGTTTAGATCTGTTGACAGGTTAAATCAACATACCAAATACCATGTTTGTTAAAAATGGAGACTAAAGTTAACATAAAAGGCTGTTTACAACCCATTTTCATGATTGGGTGTTTCAGAGTGAAACAATGATAAATGAGATAGACATAACATACCCCATAATGCACTATGGCTGAAAGCAAGGTATACTTAATAGGAAAAATTGTCAGCATTTCCATTCATCTCAATGAGCCCCAGAAATACACGACCAGGGGGTTCATTCCATTAAAAAACTGAGCCAATCACCCGAGCCATAAATATCATGTGACTGATCACAGTTTGTTAGAACTCCTTGCAGCTGACAAAGATCATCCAAAAATGAGAAGGTGGTAAAGGTACTATAAAATAAAAAACACAGCTATTTTTAATTGCAACCTGCATAATGACAAACAAAATTTGCGAGCAACTTGATCAAGAACATGTGAAATAGGATTAGAAATGTACGTAAACAGGGTCACTTTTGATTTCATGTTGTCTAAAATATGTGCGTTGCGCCAGATTTGCCCTTATCATTGCACAAATAGTGAATGCAAAAAAGTGAGTGATACCACAAAAGACAGAAAACGCTTTACACAAAATATGATTATTTCCCTGATCCAATGGGAATGTGTCTTTTAACAATGCAGGAGTGGAACACTTTGCTGGTGAGTCCCAAAAAGCTCAGCTGGCCTGGAAGTGATCCAGTCTTTATTTGACTGCTGACAGGAAACGCTGAAGTGGGCAGGGAAGGCTACAAGTGATTGTTTTTGGAGAGGTATGCGATAAGAGCCACAGCCACACCCACATATATGCCAGTGCCAATGGTGATGGAGAGCACAGCGAGGAAGAGAGCACGTCTGGAGCTGGAGCTGGCGTGGTGAAAGTCCCCCTTATTCACTGCTTTGTTTGTCTGCAGAGAGAACATGAACAAAAGACAGAAATAGCAAATGTTGACACATTTTGAAAATGTTTTTAGGGCGAGCGGCGCATGATCGCATATGAAAGACTGAGAAAAAGTATGTGGAAGGAAACAGGAGAAATTATTAACTGGTCGTTCTTTAACAGCTGACTGACAGGGAGCCACTAAAGAGCATATATAATAAGTGCGCATGACTCAGAGATCTCATACGGGCCCCCTCAGCCTTTGAAGTTCAGGAAATGTTAGCAGGATTAAGGACAGATATTGTTGATGAATTCATTTACATCTCAACCCCCTGCTGCCATGTTGTTTTTCCTCCCCCTGCTTGCTTACAGATACTGCTTTCTGGCCAAACTGTGATATTTCTCCTATTATCTTGATTTATTACATAACGCTGGTAATTGCATCGAGAAAAAAGCTGGACTGCCTGTCAGCTTTTGTCTTTCATCTTTGCCTTTGAGAGCATCCATCAAACAGGCTGGCCCACAATAACCCAGTGATGCTAATCGTGGCGTATTGAACTTACCCTCACACTCAGCAGCCAATCACAATTCAGCTACTTCTGACCTTGTGCTGCATGAGGTAACAACAAAAGATAAGTATTCCAGTCATGTTTAAACCTTGATCAGAAATATCTTAAATGTGAAACTACTCTTTAGTAAGAGATTAATCTTGTAATCACACCAGCACATTATAATTATGATACTACTTGATAATTTTGCTGTATGATAATTGTTTAATTTATTATACATTTATCATCTTCCCAGCTTTACAATGACAGTGAACAAGACAGGAACTTTTAAGCTCCCAAAAAGTAATCCATCCATTATAAATCCCAATGACCCCAGTTCATACGTAAATGTCAGAAACAATATATTTGTGAAGAGAAATATTAATATTTTGAGCTTATTAAACAATCAATACATCACGCATCCATGCAAACAAACAGATCACGTGTCATGTGACTAGTCGTCATATACATTCTGACAAAATGTCAGCATGAGACGTAAGAACCAAGGATGTCTTGAGGGTAAATTTATAGTCTTGAGTAATTTATACACTTTTTTATACAATTTTTTTGGTAAACTATTCTTAAATATTATTGTACATCTATTAGGATTTTTTTGGCTCGTTTTTTGGATCTTTGTCTGTTAGCAATCACTTTTTGCAGAAATTAAATAATAAAGAAAAAAGTAATTTTCTCCATAGTTTTTCATATTTGCAAATTCTTGTTAAACTACAAGTTTTAACATTTATTGAGCATGGTCAAGCCTTCATGGTTTTATTTTATTCTGAGTTAGTGCCCAACAAGGGACTTGTGCTATATAAATCTGTGTTATGCCATATTCTGCAGGACGTGGGACACTTCAGCTCTGCTTTAACTCATAATTCACTAAATCCATCACAGAAGACATCATCTAATAAAACTGTCACTGACATTATCATGATGCATTGTTTGAAAAGCAAACAGTCCACTGGTGGGCTCTAAGCCCTCTTTGGTACATGGGCATTATTTGTAACGACTCCCCTTGAGCCTTAAATACAAACAGAGTTAACATGATTTGTGTAATGTTCTCTGTCAAAGTATAAATTTTAGCTTCTCAGTCCAAGCAACAGATCGCTACGTTGTGATGTCCTGTTCTCCTATCCATTCATTTCCCTGGAATGCATATTGAATGTTCTTAAACCTCTGGAATCACCTGGTTCCTCAGCAGTAACATTGTTGCTTTAGTGTCGCAGTGAGGCTGTCTGCCACCTGATTGGTTATTTGAAACAGAATTTTTTTGTGTCCAAAATTTAAACAAGCAATTCATAGTGTGGAGCAAAAATTGAAATAATGCAATTGTTTAATTGCTAACTAGCCTTTAATGATTAAGATAAGCAATCTTTTGTGTCTGTTTTGTTGAAGTAGACAAAGCACAAAACTGTCAAGGACGGGTCTCAAACCCAGATCTCTGGCGTGGCTAGCGAATGCGCTTCCGCTATGCCACAGAAGATTAGGGGCAAGACCCAAGGACGAAACGCAAGAGGGAGGAGGAGCTGACAGAAATAGCATTATTGCAAAACAAAAACTTGACAAAAACAAACGAAACAGGATATAAAAAATAAAACAAAAAATTGTTTTATTTTTCTCCGTGGAAAAATAAAACAAAACGAGAAACAAAACCACAGGGAAACCACAGGGAAACCTCTCAGAACAAACTAACGAAACACGAACAACAAATAACCATGACTAGACTAGACAAGGCAAGACAAGGCTGACCAAGACAATGAGACAAAACATACCAAAAGCAGAGTCACCAAAAGAAATATCGCTGTGCACAGCCGATAATCACACACTTAGGCTGCGCGCAGCTGAAACAACTCAGACAATAAATAAAAGGACAGGACCAAAACAAACAACAATGACACCTACGGGGGGAGACACCACAAAACACAACATAGTCACGGCGTGCGAGTCGTGACACAAAACAAAAAATAAAATCAGTTAAAAAAGTGTATACAAAACCAATAAGCTCAAATTTGAAATTTAAAGGGTATAAAACAATCATTGACAGCCATTGTCAAACTGTAAATTTACATTTATGCTTTTTTACTTTACTTTTTTATTCTTTATTAAGCAACTTAAGGTGCATTCAAGTTATTCATTGTTTAACCAATTGGGCTACATGAATACAATCTCTTTTGAAAGTCTCTTTATCTTTCAGAAGAGATAAAGCCCAATTTGGCTGTGTTTTATGCTCAGATCTTAAGTGCAAATTCTATTGTTTGGCCTGCCTGTTTACACTAATGCCTTGTATTCAATGTGTGTGTTTACAAACAGTCATTCCAGTCATTCACTTTTATGAGTGCCATGTTTCACCCCCAAATTGTGGATGAACTTTTACTAATTCATTTGTTTAAAAGTACACAAAAGTATTTTGGATTTTTGTGTTTTAACATGCGCAACAAACAAAAAAAGATTTTTTGTGTCAGTGTAAACAGCCTTTTTCTGAAAATCATTTGAAGAACCCCTAAACTGTTTCCTGTAGAAATTCCTTTCCCTTAACTGGTACAGCATGTTGCTATAGCAACGACAAGGTCGTAGGACTGATTCCCACGGGACACATGGATTGTTCAAATGTATTGGACCTGGAATGCACAATTAGTGACTTATAATGATAAATGCATCTAAAAATGTAAACATCTTTGAAGACTGGGTGTGCTTAAATCCTCAACAACATTTCTTACATTTCTATCTTGTTGCTCCTTGTTGAAGTAAGGACATTAAGAATAATGTCCAAAGCAACAAAATGGCACATTCACATTTAGAACATAATAAAGAGTTTTTACAATTGTGCTCAGCTCTGTGGCTTCCACCATGGGTTCTGTTTATATGGTCATGAGGAGAAGGATTTACCAGTTCAGTACAACAGCAAAAACTTCACTTAAAATTTACATACAAACAAAACATACTACATGAATATGCAATGCACACATTCACGAGTCTAAAAATTTTAAATTGAGCATGGTTTAGTATTTTTGTATCATTTATCTGTACATATAAACAGTTTAAGCATCTTGTCATTTTCACTTTCCACATAAAATCGGCAAATGTATCCAAAGGCAGGATAGGTCTGTTTTAGGTTAGGCCCTTATTTTATTTTAAATATCCACATTCCACATGTGTATCATTACATCTTACTGTTGGTAGTTTAATGCCTTACAAATGTAAACATTTGATCTTGATATGTACTGAATGTTGTTAGTTGTTGTTGGTGTTGAAGTTATATACTGTTTATGTAAGAATAGCCAAAGAATTTCATTAAAAGTATAAAAATGATTTGTGAGAGTGTTCAATAAAAAAACATCAGGTCAGAATTATTTTAACATTAAAATCTTCTATTACGTTCCTTACCAAGGGTAAATATGCAATAAAAGCTTGAAATTTAAAAACTGTGCTTTACATGTAAATGTATATCTTGTATAAATGTGTAACACATTGTTGCTGGAAAATGCTTTATTTATTTATATGTAGCATTATAAAAGTTTTTTATTTTAAAAGATTGGCACAGCAAGTCTGAACTACTAACCTACTTTGATTTGCAAAGCTGTTGTCTGAGTTTTGCCCTCCCCTGCTGTTAATGGGCGCAGTCAGTGTTCAAACATGATTATCAGCCCTATTGTACTGTAAAGATGAAGGGCTGCACTTACTAGCCTAATTACTGCTTCAGTTTAGACATGCATAATTAATGATCATCAAATCAAAGTAAAAACTAATTAACAACAGAGCACTGATGCACAAAAAAGATGAGCAAAATAAAGACAAGAAAATAAACCAAAATAAGGCATGTCAAACACTCAGGATCAAATCAGAGAATATTTTTGGAAACTTTATTATGTGACATTTCTCTATAATCTTAAGCCACAGCAGTAAAGCACAGTAAAGCAGCACTGAAGCCACTTTGACTTGTGGAGTGGGCTTCACTGTGAATCTTTGTTGATGCGAGCTCAAAGCACCCACGATGCTGCTGATGATATGAAAAGCACTCTGAACGCATCTGCCCATTGTTCAGAGAAGGGTATGTTATTCAAAGCTTATGTCCTACAAGGCCCACGTTCTCACTCTTCCACGCCAAACCATTACATAAGAAGCTTATCCTGTTTGTGTTAAACCACGCTCTAAAAGCAATGAATCAGATTATGTACATAAGCTTAGCAAAAACAGATTGTTGCATAGTTCATAACAGTTTTATAGCAACATTCCCTGGCCTCCTTAAATTCAGTAATTATTTCTCGTTTAACATGCACTGAGGGCATGTTCTGAAATTAAAGAAACATACGTGTTATATTATTATATCAGATAGTAAGTTACATTTTTGATTAGACATGCTTGTAATCAAAAACTTTCAAAAAGGGAGTAAAATCACTGAATGTATAATATCAGGTGTATTTGTAGTTAACTTCTGTAAGTGGTCATCTCCTACATTTAACTCATAAGTGTTTCTATGGCTGGGTTATTAATACAAAGACCTGATGCATCACACGTCAGAATGACAATATAGCTATCAAGTGGGACAGTGTTTGTATTCATCATGTACCTTATGCTGAACACCAGTGACTGGCTCTGTGCTGACCTTGACCCTATGCAATGATCCAATTTTAAAACATGCAAACCCTGCAGGGAATATTGAGATGTGCTAAACATTCAAATCTGTTACAATTTTATCTCGATCATTTGAAATTCAAAATTGGTTACAGAACCATTTACATGCAGGCCACAACTGGAAAAAATAGAATTGAAAATGTAAATGTAATTAGATGTAATTAGTAACCAGTGGAATGAAACTGCAAACATACACAACCCAATTATAGTCAGAGCGCTAAACAGAACATTGGAGTGTTGGGTCACTGAAGGGAGATGAACAGCAAATTGTAAATAAAAAAGGGCATTTAGGGTGTTCTTCATGTTGATATTCAGAGCACAGCCTTTAAGGAACACAATCTGTCTGCTCAACTAAAAAAAATCAATCTGTTACTTTGCAAGAAGTTCATTACAAAAAACGAAAGAATATTTGAAAAATTGTTAGTGCAGAGCAAGCCAAGAAACATTTTAAAGAAAGACAGTCAGTTTAAAGAAGCATTACTTTGATTTAATATCACTAAAATGTAATTTATGTTTGCAGGCAAACAACTCAATCATGTAACATGAATGAAATTTAATTAACCATAAAACCTATTTTAACAACTTTGTTTCATAGAAACATTAAGTCAAATCAAATCCAGATGTCTGGTTACACAGTTACATCAGTGGACCTCAATAGCCGCTTTAGAAATGATGTCACTAAAAGAGGAAAAAGGAAAACAAGCAGTTCAAAGCTGTTTCCCTTTGGTCTCCATCAAGCCACATCACACCTGCTTCATTCACACAGAACATCTGATGACTTTCATATTTCTCATCCTTTAACTCTCCACCACAACCCAGAAAAATGATGAGATTCTGTCAATGCATGATACATGACTATTCAAACTGTATTACAGTGCCCAGAAAATACAAACATGTTTGTGAGGACATTCGCTGATACAATGCCTCTTGCCCTAACCTTAACCAACACAACTACGCGACTAAAACCAAACCAAGCCTGAACCCTCATGAGTTTTTTCTGTTGGACTGACATTTATGATTGGATGCTCATGACATCAGACTGGGAGTCCTGAGAGTAATCCTGAGAGTAAACCAAATGGTAATGTGCTTAACTTAAAGGAAGCTGTACAGAGAGGCAAACAGGGTGACTTTCGCTTGATGTGAAATTCACAAACAGGTATCACTGTGCATGTCCAATTGTTAGCTGGGAAACAAAATTGTCGCATTAATTGGAGTGGTGTTTAACCCATCCTAGCGAGGAATAAACACACTGATACATATTGATACATACTGAACATTGAAATATATATTGATTAGATGCGGATGGCATCTCATAAAACTGGTGTTTTAACAAAGATTAAAAAACGAAATATCTCTGCAATACTTTAAATTACTCTTGAATGTCTGAAATGAAGGAAAAACTAGTGAAGTGTTATTTCTTTTGAAGAATGTGAGCTATTAATCTGGCATCAGAAGTAGCAAAGCTCACAAAAACTTTTATACAAACTCATTACTACAAAGTTACTCTGCTATAAACTCGACATTGCCTAAAGGACATATTTCAAGGTAAAGCAAGTTAATTCTAGTGTAACTGTTATGTCCGCTACAACATTGGTTAATAAAATCTGAACAACTGGCTATAGTGTCTAATAATTTTAACATGCGTTTTAACATTTCTATATTTTTTATTATTTCACAACAGCTTTTGCAATCAGTTTGTTTCAGTACATAACAGCCTTGGCATGTGTTCGAACCTACAACCTGCAAGCGCTTCTATTGCAATGCTCTACCAACTGAGCTACAGGAACAAAATGAAATAACTTTATTGCTAATTTATTTCTGGTAGCTGATAGCGGTAGAGGGATTTGTAGAGGGATTTCAGAGAATTGATTTTGGCGTAGGCTTAGATTCAGGGCCGTGTCAGGTCGAGAAAGGTTTTCTATTTTTTCACATTGTGAATTAGAGGACTGTGGGTGTTGAGTCGTGATGTGCTGTGTGAAAGAGAAAAAGTGAGTGAGCAAACAGAGAGAGAGACAGACTAACATAAACTGCCTCTAAAGTCAAAATAATCAGATACAGCTCATGTGTTTAAACTTCACAAGTGCTGTTTTACTCCAAAGTCCAGAAGAATTTACATTTATCTGTATTAAGACTAATATATTTTTGATTTTGACATTGTGTTCCTGAAATTCAAACATTTTATAGTATTAATATATTTCAAATGTATTTTTACATCCTGACACTGCTTTGTTGTATTGATTTTACGTTGCAATGCATTTAAATTTTTTTATTATAGTATAAATAAGAGCATCTAATAGAAAATAGACTTTCTTGTAATGTGCTGTTTTAGTGTTGTAGGAGTAATCCAATAAAACAGAAACTCAGAAGACAAAAACACAAAACACTATGATCAAATGCAAACATCAAACTCAAAAAGAGGAATAACCAGGACACATAACAAAACCAGGGGTTTAAATACACAGGGAAAGAAAAACCATCAGAAACTAAGGTAACATGGGAGCAGCTAACACTAAACTAATTAACAACATTATAACAAAGACTAAATTAACAAAGAAAACTAAAAACAGGTAAAACTAATCCTAAATGATATGTGCAAATATCATTTCAGTTTTTAGAATTGTTGTGAGGCAAATGACCCCTCCCTCTTTGAGCCTTTGCTTGTCTGTAAGCAATCTCTCTCCTCTCAAGAGCATTGCAGTAAGCTATAAATACATCTGGCACTGCAGCATACTCTAGGTACCTCTATGAAATAATGTGATAACTAAGATATTCTGCTGTTCTTGTCCTGCAGCCTACACCAAACTTATGGTGTGAACAGAGATCTGTGTAGAGCAATTACTGTTTTTCCTGCATTGTGGGTTGATACACAGTGAGCTGCTGAAACCTCCTGTCTACTAAACAAAATTGCAATATATCACCCATGGTTCTAACCGCGGTGCTCTTATGGTGTACCAAACGCCTCCTGACCCACATTAAACCACACGAATCAACAAATCAAATAAACAGTTTTCTTTCAGTCTGTAATTTCATAATCAGCATGAGTGAATCAGCGCTTTCTCTCTCTCTGTGCAGGGATCTGCGAGTAAATGCGTGATCTGTGTGCGTTCCTGATTATTTCTGAAGCTGCTGATAGTTTTAACGTTTTCTGCATTTCAAACAATGTATATACTGTATATATTACGTATCTCAGAAGATATATGACAAAGAACTTAATCTGCTAATATCTTTTATGCAGTATCGCAGCTTTAAAATGCCCATATTTAACACACTGCGGTGAGCGTTGACATGGCTAATGACAAAGTTATGATGTAGTTATGAGTTGCATTTTATGCAAATATTGCCAAAAACAACTATGAATACAAATAAACACATGCTTGCTGCACAACAATAACAACAGGTGTGTTTCCCTTATCATTGTTCTTTGTTCAATCTTGTGTTTGCATTAAACGTCTTGTTTCTTTTTGTCTGGATTAATAAACGTCTCATATTTCACTTGGTTCCTTGCTCATTGCAAAACTTAACATTTATGTAACACTGCTTTCTTTTATTGCAGTTCTTCATTGTGAAATGATTCACAAAAGACATAAGCTTATGAGTTTGTGGTTGAGAGATTCTCACCTCGTGTGAAAGGTAGAAAGCTGCGATGCCAAGGGGCCAGAAACAGCAAAGCATGGAGAAAACACTGAGGCCCAGATGGTCCCTTGGGGGCATCATGAGGAAATTGTCTTCACTCTCTGAATCACTCGAGTACTCACTCTGCAGAAAACAAACACAATGTTCAATGATTGAATATCAGTAGTTTCCTTCAGCTAATAAAATATATCTGAAGGAATCAAAATATAGTAGCTACATGTTGCATCAGCAGTTTAGTACTGTTTATTCACTTTTGTAGTGTTTAATTATATGTTTCATTTTTAAATTTGGCAAATGAAGCCTATTATAGACTGAAGTAATTTTACATGCAACATTTTGACCTTATTAGATGGTGTAAGTATTACTCTGTTAAAAACATGTTTACATTGTTATACACCTTTTCCTCATAAAC
>JBAJNP010004283.1:0-34326 GCA_036877545.1 Yasuhikotakia modesta | reverse complement strand
GAGTCTGATGTTGAGATCAGACGCACTGATGCTGGACAATAAACTGTTTCCTTTGTACCAGGAGAGAGAGACACGTGTCACATTCATCACTGAACACACTAACACACATCTGGAGCTGGAAGATGATGATGATCTCTCTGATGATGAAGGATTTTGTGGATAGTAACTGATGATGACAGGAACAGGCAGAAGAGCTGAAAACATGTGTGAATCAAAAAGAAATCATGATTAAGCAAATTAGGAGTAAAATGGCAGCTTTATTTGTTTGAGTTTTGTGTGAGAGTTAAGTATGAAGTTGTTAAGTTTGGAGTTAAGTATGGATATTGGTCTCATCAGTAGTGATAATGATAATAGTGGTAATCCTAATTTCTACTCCTCCTACTTGACTTTTTAGATTTTAAAATAGAGTTACATGGAGGCCAACAGAAATAGACATGACAATACCAAACTCACCATATACAGTAACATTAAACGTTTTCCTTGAAACCTTATTTCCAATTATCTGGGCTTTATAGAGTCCAGAGTCTGTGGTTGAGATGTTTTTAATGGTGAGAGATCCAGTCTGGTCCAGTTTAAGCCTCTCTCTTAATCCTTCAGATGACAAGATGATTTTATCTGTTCTGTTAACATCTGCAACACGTGTGTCTTCAGGTCCAAATCTCCACAGTATGTGATCATCTGTCTGTAGTTCAGTGTCAGTGTTCAGAGTGACAGAATCTCCCTCCATCACTGACACTGTCTTCACATCACCTGCATCACCAAACACACCTGCAGATCATACAAGAACACTGTAACAAGAAGCATGGCCCCGGTAACTTACAAGGTAAAGTATATAAAAGCCATGTGCTGGGGGAAGTTAAATGCTGTTGACTGTAATAATTTATGTAAATATAGCCTTACATATGTAATAGTGAAAATAACTTACCCACCCAGCAGCACATGCACAAACAGAAGAGAAAGGATTGAGGCATTGTGTCAGCAGTCAGCATCACTGAAATGTGTGACAACACTGACCAAGTGCTGCGTGAGAATCATGTCTTCACAGGACGCAGGCTCTGCCTGTGGTTGCTATACACTTATGTTGTGGTCTTTTTTCCGGTATAAAACACTGAAATGGCATTTATTAACATCCACAGTCATTAAATACTTTAAAATAAAAAAAGTTTTGTACAAATATTGACCTAGTTATAATGATATGTAACAATATTGATCATGTTATTAAGTCAACATGAATTCTCTTTCAACGATAAATGAATGAAACACACTGATGCTCTTTTCCGTGTAATGAAGAGCAAAGACCTCTGTGGGTTTCACAAGTGTTCTGTGTCTACATATGAAAACACTGGTCTGGTTAATAGGAGGAAACACTTCTCTTTGGATGAAGAATAGTAAGAATGAGGAAAGTACCTAAAGTACTTCAAACGTTTTCAAACGTCTCATACTACAGCCTTTAAGTTCATGTCAAATTACTTTAGCCTGTTCCTCGCCTTTCTAAGAACCCAGGATAGTGTTGTTTAGTTTCCTGGATGTTTGTATTGTTATAGGATACTGTAGGATAGTTGGTTTTATTTCGGATATTCCCCAAACATTCAGCGATAATCGTCAATAACTCAAAAACGACTTGCCATAAAATAACCTAAACAGCGGAAAGTTATTGGAAAAAGAAGTATTGTTTTGGACATGCAGTTCCCTAACCAGCCACTTGGGGTAAATGAAAGGTTGTGAAAGATGTCCTGCTGAAGAAAGTTACTCCAAAGAAAGAAACGAAGAAAATCTGCACTTTCCCCTCAGTCCCTGACTTACCGCTCCCCGGCTCTGCTGCGGGGCGCTGCGTGTTTATGTCGGGCCACAACAGTGACAAAGAAGGATGTGAAACAGGAGCAGCTGTTTAGGTTATTTTACGGCAAGTCGTTTTTGAGTTACTGACGATTATCGCTGAATGTTTGGGGAATATCCGAAATACTACTAATAACAATAATAATAAATAATAATAAAACTTCACGCGTTTAGGATTATAAGCTACTTCCTGAGTTTTGCTGTCACGCCTCTCTGAGGTAGGATAGTTACGACAGGTCGCTGTAACCTTCAGTTTTCGGTGTCGCCGGTTAAAGGTTTTAGTTACTGCCTCGCCGCAAAACTTTTGGCATCTTCAACAACGCAAATTTCAACATGAAGTATTGAAGGAATAAGTCCTGAGTGTTTCCTCTGTATCTGTATCTGTTTCCTCTGTATCTGTATCTGTTTCCTCTGTATCTGTATCTGTATCTGTATCTGTATCTGTTTCCTCTGTATCTGTATCTGTATCTGTTTCCTCTGTATCTGTATCTGTTTCCTCTGTATCTGTATCTGCGGCTGGCAAACGAAGCGCGACGCAGCTCTAAACCTCCAGCTACCTTTTCTGAACTTGGACATTATTAAACTGCATCGATATGAACACGTTTGTGTTTTTTTTATTTATACTCCTTATGAAATGTAAGATATTTACTTTCGGTTTCATTTTACATGAACTTAATGAAGCGCCTGAATGTCTTTCTTAATTACACAAAACATGTTATTGTGTTTTGTACGTCAGTAACGTTGCTGTATATACTGAGCTCTCCTAATAAACATTCATGACGTCCAGCGTTACATTAGTTGGATAGTTGGTATCTTCCAAATTCTTCTGCTACTAAACCGGTTTAGTTGTAGTTTTAACTATTTGATTTCCATACTTTCCGTTGTTTATTGAACAATATTAAGACACTTTTCACCATGCGAAACGTTTTACCGTAGGAAATGTGGCCTCTGTTTGTTTCTAACTGTTTCTGCATGTTCTCCAGATGTGTTACATGAAGAGATACAAGAACAGAGCGCTGTAGATGTGTCAGTGACAGAGGGACAGTCTGTGACTCTGGAATCTGGTGCTACTGACATACACAGAAATGATCTGACATTTTGGACATATGGAAACACTCGCATAGCTCTGATGAATAAAGAGCGCAGGACCTCTTTATATGACGGTGATCATGGGATGTTTCGAGGGAAGGTATGGCTGAACAATCAGACTGGGTCTCTCACCATCAAAAACCTCACAGCTGAACACAGTGGAGTTTATACCCTGGAAAGCATAGGACACCTGTTGAAGAAATTTACAGTCTATGTCTTTGGTGAGTACTTCAGATGTGATTATGGTATGACTTGGATCACACATAAATTGTTGCCATTACCTGATGGAGATCATTGACAGAGAAAAGAAACCCCAGCTGTCTCAAGGACAGCCATATCTGGATATAGCAAACATTTGAAAGAGTCTGTGGGTCATTTACTGTGTTTATGTCTTTGTAAAATGTTTAGTTAGATCATTTAGAATCTACAATGGAAATTATCACAGTTGATCGTTTCATATTTTTATTGTTCTAATATTTTTCTTAATGTTTGTTTCCCCTTACACTGTATGGATTACTAGCACCTCATCTGTTGTTGCACAACACTGTTGCACTAGCAACAATCATTAGGATTTTGTATTCTGTCTTGTTTTTCAGCTCCTCTGCCTGTTCCTGTCATCAGCAGAGACTCTTCACACAACTCTTCATCATCAGAGAGATCATCATCATCTTCCAGCTCCAGATGTGAGTTAGTGTGTTCAGTGATGAATGTGACACGTGTCTCTCTCTCCTGGTACAAAGGAAACAGTTTATTGTCCARCATCAGTGCGTCTGATCTCAACATCAGACTCTCTCTACCTCTGGAGGTGGAATATCAGGATACAAACACATACAGCTGTGTGCTGAACAATCCAGTCACAAACCAGACTCAACATCTCAACATCCCTGATGTCTGTAGATTGATTCCTGCAGGTAACATCAGCTGTTATGTTACTGTAACTCTCTCTCTTTAGTTACAGTTATGACCTGTCTCTCTTTCTGTATTATAGCTGTTAATCAGATAGTGGTGATACCTGTGGTTTGTGTTTTTGTCCTGCTGATAATCTTGGCAATCATTGGGGGAGTTTACTGGAAGTACAGATGTGGAAAAACACAACAAATGGTAAACAAACAAACAAATGGTAAGTTTGATTTAGAGCTAAAACTGCAAAAAAGAGAAATATAATTTTGTTGTTCAAAAGTAGAGTTTATAAATGTAAGACAAAAAGTTTTTTTTAAACAGACCAAGTTGATCAAGAAGAGCTACATGTTTTAAATGGTAAGACAATATTGTACTCACAACTGTACAGTGGCATTTTAGTCAATGTCTCACTTCAACACATACAAATTCGAATGGTTAAAACCTTCATTAGAGTCATAGGTTAAAAGCCTGTCTATTTATTCCATTTTGATTTTAAATATATTAAGTAACATTACCACTGTCACACACATTCATATTAACGTTTTGTGCAAAAATGTAAAAAAAAATTGTGATTATCACTCAGGTTCAGTTGCTCAGGTTCAGTTGAATATTGAACAGTTTCATTAAATTATACACAAGTCTGTCTTTTGTTAAAACTGATTAATCAAGTACAAGTTGCTCAGGCAAATGATAGTAAGATAGTAAGATACTTTTACACAGATACTTTTTGCACTTTAACAACAGTTACAATGTTTTTTTGTTAAAACAGGTCAGGTCATTACTGGGGATGTAGTAGATGAGCCAAATAATGGTGAGATGTTGCATCTCTCTGTGTGTTTCTGCAAATCAGCATTTACTACAAATTGTGATATTTGTGTGTTTTTAGTTGACGAAGAAATATCTAATGAGGACACAAATCTACAGTGCAGTAAGTTACTGTACAGCTGTGATTGTCTAACTCAAAGCTTTCATTGAATTCATTGAATCTGTTTTTTGTTTAACCAGTTCTGAATCCTGAGACTGATGAAGATCAGCCGAATGGTGGTAAGATACTGTTCTGTTTCACTAAATCTCTCTGTGCTTGTGATACAATTCCCCTTTTTCCACATCCATGTTATTTACAATTTTAACAATTTTTACAATTATAACAAACATCAAATATAAATAGAACATCTATTTAAATTGGATTCATCTATGGTCTACAGTACTGTGTTAAAGACTTGGGCCTTGATTTCAGCAGTGGTGTTTAAACAATGATATAATGACCATATATAATAATTTCTCAGGCTCAATCAATACAGGAAATGTGTATGTAGCATGTAAAAAAATAAAAAACAGCTTCTATAAACTAAAGTGGACAGTTTGTTGTGTGAACTCCCCCCACACTTGAGTAATAGCAGGAATCATCTCTCTTAATATTTTCTTTTGGTTCGTGTCTGATACCTGTTTCTGATTGTTGCACAGATATGTTTGATGTGTATGAAGATGCAATAAAGAAAGTAGAAAAGAAAGAAGGACAAACTGTCACTCTACACAATGCCACTGCACTTGAGGAGGAGGAGGAGATACTGTGGAAGTTTGCTAAAAATAAAGTATTTTCTGAAACGGTTCAGTTTAAAATTATAGCTGAAAGGACAATTGCGACAGACAGGAGATTCGTAGTAAGTAGTAGGTTCCAAGACAGACTGCAGGTGGATCATCAGACTGGATCTTTGACCATCACAAACATCAGAACTGAAGACTCTGGACATTATAAACTACAAACTTCCAGAAAGAAGATTTTAAAGACATTCGATGTTACTGTGTGTGTAAGTGGATTATTAGTATACTGTTAATTTATATATCGCTGTTGTTTTCGGGATTAAAATGAAACTTAATTGATCAGATTGAATATCACAACACTGTTTCATTTTCTACTGTATTCTTTATTTTTTCCAGAAAAGAAAGAACACAATCCAGAGGAGACATACAAATGCGTGACATGTTTTGCTTAGTTATGTTTACCCATACACTAAATGTGCCCTTCATTTAACCCGTCTTTCAGTTGTGAACATACACTGCAACTCATGAACACACAGACACCCAGAGCAGTGGGCAGCTATCCCTGGCACTTCAGTTGGCACTGGAATCAAACCAGCAGCCTAGTGAATACAAGCCCAACTCACTAACCAGTACACACCACAACTGTGCCTTCAGAACACAACAAACACCCACCATGAAACTAGTATCATTGAACATCAATAATCATTGAACAAAACACAAATCATAAGCTTTGTTTATAGAACATAGTAGCCATTCCTGTTACTAACTGCAACCTGTGTGAACATCACCAGATTTAAAACAGGACCAGCACTGGTCTGCAATGTGAACAGTCCAGTATACAATGTCTATGTCTGTAAGACTCTGAAATAATTTTAGGTGAAGCTGTGTTTAAAATAAGCTGTGAAATGTCATGGGAGTCAAGGAATGTGTCTCTTCACAAGAAGGGATGAATCATTCAACACTAGTTTTTGTTTATATGACATATTTGATTTTAGTGAATCATTTTGGTGCTGCAATAATCCACTTTCAAGTACAGCTAAGCTATGCTAAAAAAGAAGTTTGTTTTACACTACATTTGTCAGGGGATATCAGTGAAAATGTGTCTAGTTACACATTGCAAACATACTGGTGATTTTAATTGATATGGTCAATTTATCTCCATGTTTGAATGCAGTATCAACACTATATGATGATTAACACGCTGTTTCTTTAAGTTTGTGGTGTGTGTTTCCACACAGAGACTAGACCTGGATGAGGTGTTTGTACCACTAGCATCTTGAAAAACGGACACTAAACACAGGACAATGTGTTTTACAAAGTGCTAGAATGGCCTGTATTAAGTTATATATGTATATATACAGGTATAATGACCTAATAAAGAATCTAATTTTTCCCAAACTCCTTAGTTACTAATCGAAATGTATCTCAACTTTAAATGTTCGCTAACAAACAAATAAAGTCAAAGACAGACGTTACAAAGACTTTAATCATGTCATCATTACAGATGTAAACAGTGACATTAAACACACAGTAAACTGTGTGCCGGCTGCTCAACAAACACAAACCCTGACAATAACATCAGAGCAGGAGCATCAGACTTCATCAGACACTCAGCTGCTCTTGTCCTCTGAACCTTTACCCTTCGGTACTCGGAACCGGGACTTCTTGGAGAAAAGAAGATTCTTGCTGAACAGCAACGGGATATTCCCCAAAAACAGGAAGAGCGCAAGACTCATGCCTGAAAAAGAGATTCAGATCTGACATCAGTAACTGGATTTGAGTTTGATCTGTAACAGAAACACTTTACACACATTTGAGGTTTACTGTACTGTGTTGTGTGGTTTATGAGGAGTTACCAATAACAGGAGCGAGCCAGTAGACGAGGGTGTATTCCAGGAAGCTGTGTCCAGGACAGCTGAATGTTAGCGCAAAAGCCAGGGATGGGTTCACAAATCCTGAAGTGTAGTTACTTCCTAATGTAAACACAGGAAATGGTGAAATCTGTGGCATTAAATTAGTCAAGACATCACACCATTATGCAAATTCACTGTACGCTGCAATGTTTTGTATTATTGTCTTGACACTTTCTTGTGATCTTGTGCTTGTTGAACATATTTTGATGATCCAGCAAACGTCACAATAAAGAGATTTGATAATATTTACAATAATAATTAATTTAGTTTTATGAAATAGTGTATAAATATGAAATGGTTTTATAGGAGTAGTGATTCCATGTGTCACAAACCTGCGTACGCCAAGAAGGTCAGCAGCAGAGCCAGGAGGGGAATTCTCAGCAGCTGCGACCTGTTCCTCAGGACGAGGTAAATGAGGTAAAAGGTGAATGCGCTGAGGCCCTCCGCAGCGGCTCCCTGCAGCAGCGGCGCTCGTAAAGCTGTGCTGCACTCCGCCATCATCAGATTCTTGATCATGTGCATGTCTGTCAGCTCCATGGCCCAGTATCTCCCAGCCACTAACAGGCCCAGAAACGCCCAGAAACGCCCCGAGGAACTGAGAGGCGACGCTGAGAACCGCAGCGAGGGCGCCAGTCTCTTTCTGCAGGAGCTCCATCACGCTCACGGCCGGGTTGCCGCTCACGCCCTGCATGACCACGGCGTGGATGCTAATAGCCAGGAAAAGCATTGTGTACGTCACATCTGGCCCCAGAGCGCCGGCCCACTGACCCACCTCAGCGATGGTCTCTACCTCCAGCCTGCAGCCGGCCAGCGCAAACGCTGCAATGAGTTCTGTCAGGAAACTCCAGCGGCGTTTCCAGCGAGAGAGCAGCACCCTAGCGACAGCGCTCGCACCTATAACAGTTAAGAAATAGCCCAGGGACGTGTTAAGGCCTGACATGCTGCCTGTGGGCTCCGGTACGCTGCAGTTAAGCTGTGCTGAACAGAAAGTTCACAGATACTGGATTTGCTCACACTGTGTGATAACGTGGCACACAGAGATGCCGTCTCCTTATCAATGGGGGCTTTTCCAACACTGGTTTAGTCCCACACCTTGAGCCAAAAACACACTGACCTATTCAAGGCCACCAGTGAAAGGGTCACTTGATTTGGGTCCATCTCGTGGCAGAAGTTAAGCACAGCATTGATTTAGTGCTTCAGCGCTGAACCTCTTTCTCCAGACAACTAACGCCGCACCCGCACGCCTCGTTGGCGCAGTAGGCAGCGCGTCAGTCTCATAATCTGAAGGTCGTGAGTTCGAGCCTCACACGGGGCACAACTTTTGCGTCACAACAGCGCCTCCGTCACTACAGGTTGTGCTCCTCTCCGTTACACGCGCACACGTGTGAATCACCTGCTGATGAACGTCTGTGCATCTCTGAAGGACGGCAGCGTGTTACCTGTAATAAAAACATCTGTATATATTTATATATCACTGTCCTCCCTGTAATCCTTTTACATGATGTCATTAAGCCATGATGAGAACTTCCCCGTTCCCTGCACACTGTTTGCTGTAGTACTGTGTCAGTCTCCATCTGCAAATAAAGTTATTACGTGTGTTAGAGGAAAATAAAAAGAAGCTGCATTGGCCGGGAATCGAACCCGGGCCTCCCGCGTGGCAGGCGAGAATTCTACCACTGAACCACCAATGCTCGCGTGGAGGCGCTCTCTCTCCATGTGTTCACAAAGCTCGCTTCACCACAGGTTCCTCCATCATCATCTTCAGTCTCGTGAGCTCATTCAGCCGAAGCCACCAATGAAGATCAGCTGATCTACAACACAAAGTTCCTGTGAATCATTCTGTGTTTTTACTCAAGCTTCATTACAATTAAAGTATTAATATTAAAGTAATAAAAGCTACGTTTACATGAAGGCTTCTGTAAAGAGCAGAAACATGAAGATTAGTGACCACCATCACTTCAGTCTGGACATACAAGATCTGAGATGTTTTACAGTCTATAAGACCTATTTCTAAACTAAACTGATTTTGACTGAAATGATTAATTGTTTCCTACCAGAGTTTATTGTAATCTGAATGAAGAACAGATCAACACAGCGTTGCTCAATCTGAAGTTTACTTGCAAAACAAGTAACGCATAAAAACAGCTGTCAACTCTTACATCATTGTGACAAACACATTTACTTCGTAATAAATTGTTAGTAACTAAAACAACAACAAAGTGTTCATGTACACAAACATACACATATCTAATCTACACATCCTGTTTTTGGCTCACTACAAAACTGAAGCTACCCCTCTTTCAAGTTCACAATATACAAATTTCATCACATGAAAGTTTTTTCTCAGGTTACAGGAAGTTCAATGGCAAAAATCCGTCGCTTCAGACAGAGTATAAAGGTGGTTGCTGGAATCACAACAAAGGCACAGTTGACTAAAAAATGGTTCACCGCTCGCAGTGGCATCGGTAAGGTGCTGCCCTTAGGATCAGAAACACAAGTATGCTACACAGTTTTCTGTTGTGATTCTTGCTACAGGAACCTAAAGACTACAAACAGTCCTTAACAGTTTAATCTGATGATCATACAAGATCTAATCTACAGAAGCCAAAGAGATAGACGGGTCCTGATGTTCCACAGCACAAGTGTAATGAGAGCAGAAGGATGGGGGGCAACATCCCACAGCGACACCACAGCGGTCCATACAGGCTTAAAACCAGGCAAAGACACAAATGAAATGCTTGGAGTTTTGTTTTGGCAACACTGATTTGTTGACAGGATGGCACACAGGTAAAAACAAACCAACAGCTGACACAGATTCTCAGAGCGCTCAGCAGTCTGTGTGTATTCTGTGCCTGTGCAGACACAGAGGCTAACGGCTGTTCTTCATGGCATCCTTGGCAGCCAGTATGAGAGGAGTGAGACTGGAGAGAGGTTTCGCCAGCTTCAGGAAGGGATGCTATAAAGAAAACAGAAGTTTGATCAATGCAATCCTGCAAGGAACCAAATCTTTCTGTTCTCTCAAAGCTACCATAAGAAAGGTTTGCAGGATGGCTTACCTGCAGAAGCTCTTTGCTTCCACCCCTTTTCTCTACGTCCATTTCCAGGCAGCGACTCAGGAAATCTCGGAAAATAGGCGACAGCTTCTCTGGACTCTGCAGCTCTGGAGTTCCGTTGGTGGCAATCAGATAAAGTGCCTAATGGAGAAACATGTAGAGTTCCCACTAAAATATGGCAAGTAATGTTAACTGGTTGTGGGATAAGAAACTAGATAAGCAGGCAGATCATGCATGCTCTTCTATTATCTGCTCTTCTATTATCTGGCGTTTGTCACTCATTTAGCCATCAAATTAATCAGACTTCCTGGTTGCTTTGTCACTGCAAACTGTCAGTGTTACTGTCCCTTTAAGAAAGCAATAAAGTAAACAATGACATCAGCTCACCCTCAGGGGATTCTCGTTCAGGTACGGGGGCTCGCCCTCCACCATCTCAATAGCCATGATGCCCAGAGACCAGATGTCCACTTTGGGTCCGTATGCTTTTCGGGTCACGACCTCCGGCGCCATCCAATAGGGCGTGCCCACCATAGTGCTCCTCTTACTCTGTTCAGGAGTGATCTGAGCACAGAATCCAAAGTCAGCTGCAAACAGAAGAAATAAAGATGGGTTACGAATGGACAGTAAGACACAATTTTATACATCACATTTTTTGCCCCATGACCTTTTCAAACATGCTAAATCTAAAGCATGAGAGCTCCAGCTGTAAGGTGTAGAACAGAGAACATACTGAGTTTGACAGATCCGTCCATTCCAAGAAGCACATTGTCACTCTTGATGTCTCGATGAATGACCTGATTAGCATGCAGAAATTCCAGCGCTTGCAGACACTGCGAGATAAACGTTAAGAGGAAGTGCATTAGTTAAGCATCTTTCTTACTTCCTGTTAACACTTTACAGGCTGAATTTAAAACACAGCTGGTGTGTGTCGTCAGGGTTCATATTTGAAGAAAAGCGTGACTATGAAAAGGTAAAGTTTGCAGCACGCACCTCTCGACACACAGCAGCGATCTGCGCCTCGTCCATGCATGTCTCTGTTACCACGTCTGTGAGCGAACCACCCGCCAAATACTCCATCACTACAAACAGCTCCTCCCCCACCAGAAAACTGCACCAGACACGGTTAACACTCTCAAAGCCACATCACTGATCACACGGCTCATCAGAATAAAGCATCCAGTTACTTCAAATACAACGTCAGGTGACACTTGCAAAAAATACCTCCATCTGTCTCTGTGTTAACAGTAAGTTTGTGATTTTGTATTCAGTGACGCCACCTGTCTAAGAAGTTGACAATGTTTGGGTTCTTCAGCTCCTTCATCACCAGGATCTCATTGATGATCAGCTCCTTCTTGGGCTGCTTCTGGAGGTTGATCTGCTTGATGGCCACCTGACAAAAACATTGAGAATTAGCATTAAATTAGCATAGGACCAGCATCCTTCAGACCGTCTCTGCGTTACCTCCTGTCCAGTAGCCACATCTATGGCCGTGAACACAGTTCCTGAAGCTCTGTGGAGAAACACAATCTTCATTATTTTGGTTTGTCCTTCAGGACTTGATGTTAATCATACTGCTTGCAGTCAAACATTGGGTAAAGTTTGTTCTCAAATCAACAAATCAACAAATTGTTTAACAAATCATCATTTCACGTTTGTCTTTTACGTACCCTTGTCCAATCTTCTCGTATCGTGTGTATTTTTTTTTGGGATCTCCAATACTGACTATAGTTCCTGTGAGAGCACAAAGAGAGACAGCAGGTTTGAATCCTGCTGAGAAGTGAAACCACACAGAGAATCTCTCAGATGTTGTTTGACGTACTGAGCTTGTCCATGATCTCCTCATCTGTCATCTTGCCCTTTTTAGGTCTCTGTCGGTCGGTGGCCTTCGACGCAACCTCGCCGTCCGGAGAGGTCACCGGGGGAGGGAGGGGGTCGATAACAGAGGGGCGAGTATACACCTGCAAATACAGAGGGACCAGTGAGACCAAAACAAGGGGCAAAGTTTCTAGTTTTGTGTTCCACACAGTAAATGTTTTTAGTTCTGTGTGTTTCTTTATTGTGATGAAGATGGTTCATACACTCTTGGTGTGTTCTGGACGGGGTGCGACTACAGGCGGTGGCATCTCATCGTCATCTTCCTCATCATCATCGTCACCATCAGCCGTTTTGATTGGAGATGAAGGTTCTGGGTTTTTTTTAACAGGCTGTTGGTTTCAGAGACAGAGCCAGTATGTTGTGTTACTCAACAGTGAGAAGAATCTGTAGATCATCATCTGATCAGACTTTTGTTGATACATACCGACTGTTCACCAGAGGGAAATCCATCTTTCTCTAAATAATAAACAGGTGAAGAGAAACGATCAGCAGAAGATCATCTGATACCTCCTCATAATTTCACAGGAAAGCGACATTATATAAAGACCAGAGTACCCACGGTCCAGACCTGAGGAGAAACTGAGGTACTTCTGCCTGCCGTTGCCTGTGGAGTCGTAGAACTTGAGGACATCTAGTACAGCTTGCGGGTTCTTCTTCTGCTCAGACTTGGTGATGTTGGAGGTCTGCAGCAGCCTCGCCCACTGCTCCGGCATTCCCTACAACACCAGACAAACTCATCCTGCTGGATTCTCACTCTTATATGTTTACAAATATTAATGGTTATTTAGTGAAGAGATTTCATTACAGCTGGAGATTAAGACTGACATTATAATGATATAACTGACTCTAGGTTCTATTAACTACTGAACTAAAAATGAACATATATTTCTACAGGATTTAATGTAAAAAACATTTACAATTTTTCATTGCTGGCTAGTTTTTATTCATTTTAATTCCTGGTACAGAAAATAACAGTATATAACACAATGGAAATGATTAAGCCCTGATGATAACAAAACAATCATGTACATATAGAAAATATGTCCACATATATTTTCCTACTGTAAACTCTCCAGTAACAGCATCAAATCCCACATGGATGGTGTGTTCAAAGTCTGACGGTGGAGAGATCTCTGGTCTTTCTTTATCTCGGTCTTTCCTACGACCACCTGTGACATTTCACACACATCACAGCTGAACATGAGTTTCACTCTAACACACCAACAGTGCAACGACATCACAGCTGAGTGTGAAAGGACCGACTCATCTGTGTACAGCACAGTCACATACAGCAAACACATTATACACAACAAAACCAGCTGTTACTTCTACAACAGACAGTAAGTGACACTAAGTAGTTCTTTTAATATCTGAAATATTGCAAAAATGTGCTGGTGTTTAAGAGGTGGGCACGCTGGCTACCCAGGGTCTGTTTCTGGACACACTCACCCTTCTCGGCTCCTGAGAAGATGGAGATGATTTTATTGCGAGGTTTCCTCTCCTCCGGCACTGAGGGGAGGGGCTTGGAGCTGTGATTGGCGGAGAGGGCGTGGTCCTTCCCACCCCCGCTGAAGATGGTGCTGCTCATCCTGACGGGCGGCGCGGGCGGCTTGTCCTCCACGTCCCCATTATCACACATGATCCCAGAGAAAAGGGTGGAGAGAGGGAGAAATAAAGGAGGAGTGGGTTGAGGAAGAACGGATGGAGCGGAGCAGGTGGAGAGAAAGACAAGACAGAATTAGAGCTGAAGAAGAGAAGAAAGCGAAGGAGAAGCACAATGGAGATGGAGAGATGAGCGGTGCAGACGCCACGCTTCAGCAGCACAAACATCAACACAAACGTCAGCCACTGATGGGGGTTCTGGTGTGTAACACGCTTTGGAATTTTCTGAATACAGATTTATAAGGAATCCAATAGCTGTAAATGTTAACAATGTTTTATAATGTTGCTTAACAAAGAATCTGTTATTGACAAACCCACAGCAGTCGACCACAACCAGCCCACAAACCCTCACCAACAGATTAAAAAGCAGAAAATAGCTGAACCTAAATGACATGATTATTTAGGAAAATAAATAACCTCAGGGTTACAAGAAGGCACCTAAATCTTGTAGTAACTAATGACTTTAAATGGTTGTATTAATACATACACAAATCAGAAGTATGTAACACTCTAAAAGTGAAAGTAAATCTTGCTGAAAGCAAAAACTCTCCATGTCTGTTCTGTCACCAGAAAACACGACCTGAAACTCCACCATTAATCTACCTGTCACGCTTCTCTCAGACTCCTCTCACTTACAGGAACTGTAGGACGTTCTATAGACGCCGTCATGTTAAGTTAATCCGGTGAACACAGTGAACCTGCTCCAGCGAGAGCAAAGCAGCAGAAACGCAGAAGAACCTGCAGCCCACAGAAACACAACACAGGCTGCGTCTCAAACGTCAGTCAGCTCCCTAGATAGACAACATCTTCAAACATCTTCTGGTTCGTCACGTGTGAGGGATGACGCCAGAAATGCTGTCTAGTTAGGCAGCACACTGGGTTTCACAACCAGAGATGTTCGGGTTCGGTCGCCACTCACCTGTGTAACTAAACTCAAGAGTTGATTTAAACAGCGCGAACGGCGCCGTCAGCGGTTTCTGGCGTCCGGTGAGAATCTGAGGTAGACGCCTCGTCTGATGGCCTGTGTTGTTATTTGTAGGGTATTGTGTTATTTTTGTAGTTTTTGTGTTGGTTTGGGGAAGGGGAGGCGCCCGGCCGCGTCTCGCTCTGCCCTCGCCTGCAGCTAACAGCCCGACGACTGTTTCCGGTGCGAGGGGATGATGGGAAACCACCGACAAAATAAAAGTCACGACCCGTAAACTTTTAATTCAGACGTTATTTTATTTAATAAAACACTGTATTTAACATAATATAACATTAACCTATATAAAGTGATATGTATGAGTTAGTTAGTTGTCAATATGAAGTATATAACTAGATATCTGAAGTTATATTATATTAAAAGTATTTCAAAAACATACATATGAGACGCCAGTGACAGCAGGTGGCGCTGGTGAGACTTTTACATTAAAATCCCCTCATCAAAAGAAGAAACATCAGCGACGTTCACGCACAGCAATAATCACAAATACATTTTATTTGCTTTGGCTTTAAATTCTCCGTTTATTTTCGGTCTCCTGAACTTCATACTGAATGTGAGTCTGAACCTGTAATAATATTTATTTATAAGATGAGAAAGAATCAAGCGACGTTTTCTTGTACAGTCTCTGGCGACGTCCAGGTGTTGCCATGGTTACGATAGATAGAYAGAYAGATAGATAGATAGATAGATAGACAGATAGATGGATAGACAGATAGATAGAAAGATAGATAGATGGATAGACAGATGGATGGATAGACAGATGGATGGATAGACAGATGGATGGATAGCTGTGTAACGGTCTGTGTTGTTGGTAAGGTGAGGATGGCAGCAGTAGCGAAGCGCTGTGGGCTGAGGTTTGATCCGCCTGCCATCGTCCTCATATACGAGAACAGCAGCGGGCGCATGAGGAAGAGAGTTATACCTGTCCGCCAGTTCTCACGGTACTCAGGTGACGCTGTGTCTTTTATTTAATGATTTACACATTGAAACACTGGATTTGCACCGTATAATGTGTGTTAATGATGAAGTGATGGCGTCTGTTTCTGCAGACTGTAGCCGGGCAGCAGAGAGACTGAAGCATCACGTCCGTCACAGCGTGTATCTTGAGTCGGTCTCTCAGGCTCAGTTAGAGAGATTACATCTGATCCTCCGTGATCATCTGCGGGGGCTCAGCCTGCAGGAGAGCCTGTCCGCCCGGCGGGCCCGTCCGCAGCCCGGCGATGAGGATCTGAATAAACTGAGCGATGAAGAGTTAAACCGCAGAAAGTCCCAGATGGACGAGCTTTTCGAGCGCAACCGTAGACACAAAGATGCCCCTGACTTTGTGTACGACCTGCAGGTGGAGTTTCCTGAGAACAGCGTCCGGGAGACGTGCAGCTGGGACGATCGGTCTGAGGATGAGTTCTGAACATCAGGAACCTGTGATGTTCTGTTATCTGTTGGGATGTTATGGATGCGTGTGATGGCTATGTTATACTCTGTTATGAGGTCCTGTAGTTCCATCGTGTTAGGTCTGTGCAATTGCTACAACTGACAACATTGTTATTATTCACCCAGCTGATGTTTAAACATTTTTAGATGATGCATCATCTGATAAATTAAATGTATGTATACACTAAAGAATCAAGAAATTAAAGACCTTTAAACAAATGGCTTACAGTGACAAACATAAACTGTGCCCACACCCTTTTATAATCAACATTTCACAAGTCATTTTTATTTGAGTCACATTTATATAGAAAGATTGAAATGAAAACAGCAGTTCAGCTTACAGCAGCGCTAACACTAACAGCACTTTGGTAGATCATTTGACATTATTGTGCTGTTGCAATGGTTTCTATGCATCAATAAAAACTGCATCACAATGGTAAAAGAGCAGCAGGTTCATCTCAAACATTCAGACTGCAGCAGCAACAGTCGGTCTCATCAGCACGTCTTCATTACAGGAGGAGCTGAGTTCTGTCAAAGATACTAGTTGTCCAAACTGAAAACTGTTTAAATGACGGCACTTATGTCCCACAATGTCTGTTGCATGATTTAGGTTTTTTTGCCTGTGCAATTATGTCATTTGATACATTAAAATATCTCACTTGCATTTTAAAGTTTTGCTGTAACAAAAGGCAGAGCTTCTAACTCCAGGCATATGGTGATCTGAAGAAAAGTCACATTGTATTTAAAGAACAAAAAACAGCTGAATGCATGTAAAACATGGGCTGCAGTTTACAAGTTTTTCCTCCAATCTTGTAGCATTACGAGCAAGTTTGTGGTTTTGTTCTATACGGTTGTGCGGCACTGAAACGTTTCATGAGAAATAGTTCGGAAGCTTGAAGCTTCAGGAATGAAAGGGTAAGAAGAAAATGACAGTAATTCAGACGTGAAAAGCAAAAATGTAATCTCTCAATGTTATAAACGTTCAGCTCATTTTTTCTTGCAAACCTGCAACCTGAAGCTGCAAACATGTTAAAATCAACCATTCCTCATTTTACAAACTCTAGAGACAGATAAACGTACCATTTCCCTTTAGGTTTGGTTGTCAGGTCAACACAGGTGAAGTGAAACCACTCGATCGGACACTGTTAACAACACAGATCAGATCAACCTTCAGGCGCGCTCCTCCTGCGCGCGCCCGCGTGACGCCACGCTGCACTCATGAATAATTCATGAGCGCTCGCTGCTATAGGCTGAGCGGAGGACGATTTAAATGCCGTGATGTGATTGGAGGGCAGTAGGGCTCATAAGAAAACAACTCCAGTTCTTTATTTATTTGTTTGTATGTATAAAACAAATAAAAACAAAAATCAGTGAGTTTTTCTGCAACACCATTATTATAACATACACTATTATTGTTATTTGTTACAATATCTGTACATTGATATTTGTAGTGTACTTGTATCTTTAAGTATATGATAAACAAACATTATTAATAGTGTAATATTGTCTGTTTTGTACTGGTACAGATCATTAATTTTAATATATTGTATCATTGCAGACGTTGTGCTCAAGCTGTGACCCGGAACTATAACGCGCGCCTCCTGGCGGTGAGGAGACACGCGTCACGCGCGTCAAAACTCTTACCGTAACTACTGACAACTGTTTCTTTACCATCTTATCATATATTAACACACAAACATGTGCATGTGTTCAGCAGGACTGTGATCCGGTGACGGGTGTCGGATGGACCCAGCGCAGGAGCGTGACCTGCAGTCTCAGGTACGGCACTCATCTCCTCAAACCAACTCCACGTGTCTGACAGGCGCTGTGTGTGACAGGTGGAAGAGATCGAAGCTCTCTCCTCCATCTATGGAGATGAATGGTGTGTGACTGACGAAGCTGCAAGAATATTCTGTATCAGGATCTCTGAGGGAACCGTGCAGCCCAAATGGACCGTCCGTCTGCAGGTCCCATACCCTCTGTGTTATGAGTACATGCGTGTACATATTTATCAGCAGTAAACGTTTTAAACTTCAGCCTTTGTTTGGTAACACCTTTATTGCAACACTATCTTACTGTGGTAAAGTTTGGGCAATTCCATGATATATACGGTTCTACTGATTATCATATTTATTAAACGTAATGTATTTACATAGATGCCCTTCAACAGCTTAACATTACAGTATTTCACGTCCACAAACACATTATTACTGTGATAAAGTGTTTTAATTCATACATGTATCACTGTTAGAATAATCACACACAGTGCTGTGTGTTTTGATGTATGTTAAAAGTGATGTGTGTTGTTTGTTTGAAGGTTACACTTCCTCCAGATTATCCAAGCTCAGCACCGCCTGTATATCAGATAAAGTAGGTTTCATTTCCTGTATCTTAATACATGTTGACACAGAGCAAATATATATAAATATATACATAGAGGCATGCTGCATGCATGTAGAGATACAGAAATGCGTGACTGATGTTTCTGTGTTGATGTTTTGTGACAGTGCTGCCTGGCTGAGAGGACGAGACAGACTGGTGTTGTCACACAGTTTAGAGGAGCTGTATGTGTAAGTGTTCACTGCTCCTCTGTGGTGAGTTCATGTTTCAGATGTGATCATGTCGGTCATGTGTTTGTCACACAGGGAGAACGCAGGAGAAAACATTCTGTACCTCTGGGTGGAGAAAATCAGAGAGTTTCTTGTGGAAAAATCCCAAAGTGCAGAAACGGGTAAAACGGCTTTCCTGTTATTTGACAGAAAGAAACATTGAAAGCACTGATGTTAGTAAATGCTTCATGTGGGTTCCAGACTGCAGAACATGAGGCAGAAGTGTGACCTGATGGGTTCTGCACACCTCAGGTTTTCCTTGTTTTCTGTGAACCTCGTGATATTGGCAGGCAGCTGACTGTTGCGTGATGTTCCTGTATCTGACAGCAGGGGGCAGTATTGAGCCACACCGCGGGCTTTACTGAGACGTGAGACTGTCTCTTTACAGCGCCATGAATTAATTGAGGTCACAGGTGCATCTAATGGGTGAGAACATGCGAATGCTCACAGCTAAAAATATGTGTTCATTAATAGACTTTTTACCTGTTTGTCTGCCTGGTCCTCTGTCTGAGGGTTCGATGAGGGTTTGTTGAGTTTAAGGGCAGTTTCAGCAGAAGTTCTTCAGCTGTAGTGTCAGTTAATGTGAGAACCTGAAAAGTGCGCACAGAAAATCCAGACAGACAGGAGGAGTTAACAGTTAAATCACAGTGTCTGTGCCGCAGAGTAAGAACCATTAAAACCTCTGATTGGATGTTGTTTGAGTTCCAGGAGTTGGGCTCTTTTGTCTCCTGTATTCACACTAATTGCCCTTTTCGTTACGGCTCTGCTAGGGTTTGTTTTGTTTGTCTGGGCTTTTGCTTTGAGCAGATTCAGTGATGCTACGCTGGAAACATTCATTTGTGTATGAGGTGAACGCAGGAATGGAGAGCATTAGAGTCAGCCGGGTGTCACCAGTCATTTATTCTGCCGTCTTTTAAAGAACAGAACATTCACTCGGCAGATGGAAATTGCACACACACTCCTTTCTGCATCCGCAGAGGCGTAATGATAAAAACAAGCTTCGCTAGCTTTTAATCTTTCATATTTCTGTGGTGATGGTAGATGCTCAGTGTGACAGAATGAAGCAGATGTGAGTTCTGGGGTTCGGTCGGTCTGAGTCTCACACTGTTTTCTGCACAAACCCTCAGGCAGGAGGTGAGGCAGGAACAAACCTCTCTGATTGTTGTTAACTGGAAGGTGGAGAGGAGCATGTTAAAAATGAGGAAGTTATAAGTGTTCATTTAAAGAAGAATGAGAGACCTTCATGCTGTAATGAGAGGTGCCCTGCAGTTACTGTTTAAATGGGTTCAGACTGAATGTTAAATGTCCATAATGAAGGATAATGTTGAGTTCTTAAATGTCTGCGGTTGCCAGGCTACCGCCTAATATTTGACTTTGTTTTAAAAAATGTATATTAAAATTCATAACTTCATTAAATGTGTATGTATATAAATAAATGTATATATTTATTTTAATACAATCTCAACTGTATATTAGATTTACAATTAATGAAATCTTTGTAAATGTTTCTTTAAGTATAAAATCTAATGTATTTTTACATTATAGATTGAGCAAATGTTATATGGCAGTCATGTAATGTGTCTGGTGTTCAGGTGTTCTGGTGTTCAGGTGGGCTTCAGGATGTTAGGGGCAGGTTCAGGGTCTGGGCTGCAGTGCGAGAGCTGTGGGGTTTGATAATAATGGTGTCAGGATTCAGGGATCTGCAGCCGGGAGCTGAACACACACCTGCAGGATGTGATGGTTGCATTTAGCGCAAGTTTTTTGCTGCATTTGCAAAATTTTATAATTTCTTTAGTCAACCTGGTGCTAAACAGTTCCTTAAAACATTATTGGTCAGCCAGTTTCTTTCCTGTTTAAACTCTCCTATGACTCTCCTATTGAGAACTCAAAGCTGATTTGAAGCTATCAAATGCATTTGTGTGCTGATAAATCTGTGCTGATGTGAGAAGATAAAGCTAACTCTGGAGACACAGAGCGGGTGGGTGACAGGACCTCCACACCTGACAGGAAAGGTCTGACTGAACTGCTTTACATCTCATAAGTCTTGATTCAGGGTGGATATTTTGAGAGCTTTACAGCTGTCTGTAGGGACACAGCACTCAGAAAATCTTTGCATGGTGGTAAAATGTTGTTTCCCGAGCCATTTCTCCAGATTGTCCACCTCAGATCTTCCCTCCCTTTGAACACGATGTTTTCCACAATGATTGATTCCGTGCCTTTGATCTTGCCATCTGGGTAAAGTGGAATGTTTGGATGGTTTTTGGGAGAGTTCCTCTGCTCAGCCGTCACGGACTGACAGAGATCTAATCGTAACGGATAAAAAGACTCACGCTAGCTTGACAGGAGCTGTTAATCTTTCTCAGCAGGCCAATAAAGGCGCCATTAGGCCAGTGGTGAGTCTTCAAATTGACTTTCATGTTTCTTGACACTTACCCTGTGTTCTCTGCTCTTTACAGAGGGTGGAGAAAATCTCGTTTTGAGAGCAGGAGGACTTCCGTGGAGGAGGACTTTGCCTGCATTGTTATGCGCTGATAATGATTTTCTGTCTGACAGAATTAGTCAAACAGATGTGTTTTCTCAAGCTTTTCCTGTTTGTTTTAAACGTGTGGAGATTGTGGGTGTTACCTGACAGATATCACTGAACAGTCCTGCCCCCAGGACATCTCAGACATCAGCCCGTGTGTGTCAGCCAGTCAGAAATGGAGCAGCGCAGGATCCTTGTGCATGGCTCCGGGTGCAGTTGTGTTTTTGATGGTGCTGGAGAGAGGCCCGTGGTGACTAACATTGCTTGCGGCGAGATTCTGTATTTATTTTCTTCTGTATAGTTCATCCCTCCGTAGAAACTGCCTCATGACTGTCATCATGAGTCTTTTTAGCATCCCATAATAAGCCCATAATTGGAACATGCAAGTATTTGCTGTTCTGTTTCCTTGATTATATGTAAATGCAGGAAAATCTACATTTACATATGATGAAACCTACAAATAACATCAGTTTGTTATCCGTTGTAAATGGCAGCTGTTACTGGTGCCTGTTACAGACAGGTAGGGCAGTATGTAATTTTCTCTGGGTTTATCACTAGTTATCGTTACCTGGTCAGGCGACTCTTTGAAGGCTATTGTAGTTGAAGGACGGCTCCCACGCCTCTTCCTACATGTTATAATTGCGGCAGAATTTATGCATGTCAGTGGTTTGAATATGCAAATGTGTTTCCATAAATGGAGCGCTCCAATGGCAAATAGAGGTCTGACTGAATGGGGGAAAATGGAAACGGCTCGTCTTGTTCATTAGCCAAGATCCGTTTGTTACTTTAAGTCTCACATTTTGACAAGCCGTTGATAAGATGAACTGGATGAACTCTGGTTAACATGTACAGAGGGAAGGACGCTCAATTAGAGTCGTGCGAGTTAGTCAACATACCAAATGTGCCTTCATTAAAACATGTTAATAGAAGCACATTTCTATTTTACATGTTTACATGTAGGAATAGTAAGGACTGCTGGAATAACAAGTCTTGTGTAACATCTACTGTCACTGTTACATCACAGAATCACTGCTTCCATCATCATCTGATTTAGGTGGCAGTGCTGCTGGGTCAGAACAACACATCCCTGCCCAGCAACCGATGCTCTGCTGCTTTTGTGAGATGGTCATCATTAAGCCAGTGGCTCTGCTGCTGTTGGAATGAATTGGAAACACTACATAGTCTTGTTCACTACTTAGTTTACCTAACTAGCAATCTGATGCTTTTAACAGGTTGTTTGTGCCCTATGGAGATCTGTGTATGATACATAACTGTTTTGCAGACGTTAAATCAAACCCTTGATTATCTGTTTTGAGCAGCTGTTTTGTGCCAACATGATTTCCTTTGTTTTTAAAGGAACGTCGGCAGCGCCGTGTGAGATTTGAAACCCCGCGGTTTCTCCGTGTTACACCACAGTATGTGTGCAGTTGTTTTTTGTAGCGTAACTATTACATTAGCGATGCTAATTTGTTCCTAAAGCACGTCTCAGTAAACAAAGGGGTCCGCATGTGCGGCGGTCCCCTCACGCAGGTCTCGCGTTCGGTGTGACGTCACTGAGGAAGAAGTTACTTCATTTAATATCAAACTTCAGAGGGGGGGGGATTAGCGAATTAGCGGAGGCTGGAATACCCAACGCCTCCCCCCATCCTCAAACATCAGCTCTGTTTTTACAGTAATTATGCAGATGAGATGCTACTTACAGCAGGTGTTTTTTGATTTCAGCAGGGCTATGAATATTCAGGTCTGACAGAGAGGTGGAGGGAAATGAAAAGCAGTCAAAGGTCATTAAAGCTTCACAACCGGTTTAATTTTTAGACAAGCACTAATTAAATTCTAAAATTGATTTGGCTCAGTTTTGCTGAACTAAATGGAGACAGAAAAGCCCAGCATAGCTCCAATCCTCCGTGGTGCTGGACGGCTCCTGACATGTTTGTTTACCAATGATTCTGAGGTTAATTTCAGCGGGTCAGAGACAGTAATATTTGTATAACATTGTTTTAATGGCCACGTCATGTTACAAAATAAATATCTTTTCAGTGTTGCTATGGTTACAGAAAACCAGCAAACACTATGAAATTTTAAAATGGTGATTTCCAGGCTGCGTTCAAAGGTCACTTAACATAATGTTAGTGTAACATTTATCAACCAGTGATTATATTTGGATGTGTTGTAGGTGAACGCAGCACAGGACACAGTACAACTGCTCAGAAGTAGCACTTTCTGAAGCAGAACCAGCGCCGATATTAATATTCATTCACTCATCTGGAACAGTGTGAGCTGCTGCCTGAAGATAAACCTCCTCTACATCTCCTGGAGTCCACGTGAACCTTCACTAACACTGTCTAACATTACACAGGCCTCAGCGATGTCAGCAACACCAGTTTATAGGCTTTAATGTGGCGTGTCACGTGAGTGTATCCGTGGCAACTGTCCATTTGAAGTCATCTCATTCCTGTGAAGAGAAATGATGATATTTATAAAATCTTCACCTCTTTCCTCTAATTCCAGGGGTGGGTATCTGACAGCCCACAGAAGGAAATCTCTTTCAGAGCTGTTATGGGCTGTAAGTCAGTGTGTTCGTGAGTGACAGAGTCCTGCTGTAAACGTGTGACAATGCTGTGTTACACGCGTGTCTGAATACTAATGCTGTACTTTAAAACAGCCGCATTCCTTCTCAGGTTCAAACACATATGGAGCATTAGAAATGACTGCAGGATGTTTGTGTCTGGTTTTCAGAAACTGTATCCACATCATATTTGCTATTCAGCACGTTGTCTGAAGTTATTCACACGCACATGTGTGAATGTGACCCGTGTGTCTTCAAACTCCATCCAGGGTTGTTATGGGGCATGAAAGGGAAAATGAGAAAGAAAAACATGCACATTTAAAGTATGTTAGCTGCTCCATGCAAGAACAACAGCAGGAGAAGATCACAGGTTTACGTCTGCTCACAAACATTTGTTCAATTATTGAGGGAGTAATATGATGTCACACATAGCGTGCACTGCAATCTGTACCTGTCCTAGCAGAGCACATGAGGGGTGCAGCGGTGTGTTAAATGATTAGTAACAGCAGCCTTCATCCTCTGCTCTCCCCCTGTCTGCGTCTGTGTGTTAGATGCAGCAGAGATGAGCAGGACAGTGACAGCAGAAGCAGCTCATGATGAAGACCACCTTCATCATTACACCTCACTAAAAGCTGGAGACAACCAATCAGACGAATTCTTCCCCAGCGCTTCAGATGGTGCGTCCCAAACTCTTTATTCTCACGGATGTCATTGTGAATGCTTATGAGTCAACAACAGTTTAATCTGTTCTCATGTCATGTTTCCTAACAAAAGCTGACTACTTTAAAATCAGATGTATCAGGATTTGATTGGTTAATATTATAAGAGGAGCATGTTTTCAGAAGGTGAACGCTGTTTATTTATTTATGTCTTCAGTACAACATTAATCCAGGTTAATTAGTTATTAGCAGGTTGCCAATCGTTCAAAGAAATGATTATATTTGTTTGTGTTTATGTTGTTGTGTTTGAAGATGAAGAACTGCCGCAGATTCAACATGGGGAGACGATCACAGACAGACGCAGTACGTTCCAGCCTCATTTAGCCCCAGTGGTGACTCCTAAACAGGTGTGACTCATTACCCACAATCCCTCACTGTCAGCGCACCGTTGGCGATGCTGAAAAGGTGCCAAGTAAATAAAGATGCCTATTTTTCCTGCCAAAAATATTAGGCAAGGATACAAGAGCACTGAATTGGTGTTTCATAACAGCCATGGATGTTTATATTCTGGTGTGAAACGGATGCGAGGGTTGGCGCTCCTATTAAAACGTCTGTCACTCTGTAGGGTTTGCTCAGAGCCATTTTAAACTCTTTGAATTTGCTGTTGAATTCCCCCACACTCCTCCAAAATGTGATGATGTCACAGAAGCAGCGATGCGGTTCAGTTGGCCCAGCTGGATAGCAGCGGATGATTCACACACACCTGCCCCCGTCGCGGCATCTCTTCTGCACATTACTGCGTTTAAACCCGTGGCTCCTGCGAGCTTCATTGTCTGCAGCGACGCCACTCGTGTGAAATCTTGACAAAGTGGTTTTTGAAAATGGGCTTAACAGGTGTTGGAGATGAAGATTTTGAGCTGCATTGTGTATTGGCTGAAAGTAATTCATATGTAACATCAGTGCGACTGATGTTGAGAGCGATGCTGTGTTTGGAGAGCAGCAGTCTTTAAGTAGCATGTTGACATCTCTGTCTGTCGTTTCTTACCTCCCAGCAACTGACAGTTTACAATCGGTGACGCTTTATTTTACTCACCTCGGCCGTTCTGAATGAATTATAATAAAAACAAGAGACCAGACGCACTCATGACACTCAGAATCTCTTTAAAAAAATAAAGGACTTTAAGTAGAAGTAACTTTTTACATGAGTTTTAGTTTAGTTTAGTGCTTTGTGTTATGGTAGCTAGGATGTGCGTCTGTAATGTTTAATTTACCTTCTTAAACGTTTGTAATCACAGTTATTTAGAATAAAGTTGTGCTTCTCAGGGGTTCTGCAGAAGTTCTGAAGAAGATCCGCAGAAGAACAAACAGACGGAATAATTGTCTTCATTTTGGGTCATAATCTGTTGCATTAGATTTTGTTCAAAGAATCTCCTGTCTCTCTGTAAAGCTGTTATGTGCTGGTGTGTTGAATGAAAGAAATAATACAGTAAAATGCAAATGAGGGGCTTTATTCAGTGAGAATGAAATGACAGTTGTGTCTGATGATATTAGAGCTGGGCTCGGTGTCTGATGATATTAGAGCTGGGCTCTGTGTCTGATGCACGTCACTCTCCTGACATGCGTTTCATCTCATCACACACACCCGTGATGTTTCTATCTGCCCTACATTTCTTTAAAAGGTTTTTCTCTTTGTTTGTCGTGTGGGTAAGATTACACAGTCCTCTTAAATGATGCTTTTGGTTTACTCGAACAAAAGCACTCTGCTGTTGAAAGCTTGTGTATTTGTGTGGTGTAAGTCTCATTTAGTTTTGACTAGTTTTGACACATGACGCTTTTGCTACAGAAATGTTTTTAGCCTTTGACTTTTAACAGGCAGATAAGCAACTAAATTTAAGATGTAGAGACAAAAATATCACAGAGACAGCGGAATTTCTCAGAGCTAGTAAATAAGCGCTTACAACACCCCAGTACTGTAGCGAGAACTGCCAAATAAAAGTGGCTGTAACACTGTGGTGAAAATCAGCCGTGTGGCGTCCCACCGCAGCAGCAGACCCCTTAAATCCTGTCAGCCACATCAGCAGCCGCATCAGCCCCAGATCAGCTACAGCAGCCCGATATAAACCAGTTGAGCTCAGCAGCTGAACATGACAGACATGACCTGTCTGAGTGCATTAGAAGCACATGTGGAATTGTTCTCCACAAACAAGACCAGGAGAAAGAAAAAAGCTGTATCTCTTATTCACTTTGTAGTTCTGTTGGATCTCAGAGGCCATTTTGACGCTTTTTGATCTTTGCTTGATACTGTTATCAGCTGAAACTTCAAAGTTTGGCTCTGCTCTCATTTTCATAAAAGGTTAGTGTGTCGGCAGAAATGTTTGTAAATGAGTTCTCCAGACATGATCTTCCTCTGCACACACCTGGCTGTTCAGAAATCTTCACAAGCTACAGATCTCGACACATTTAATTCTAATAATAAATATATAAATGACTGAGAAAGGTTTTGTTTTACAAAGACTGACGCTTCATGTTTTTCTCAGGTGTTTAGCTCAGCTGTGATAAAAGGCAGCGTTTGCACGCAGTGTTTAAAAGATGTCTCATTAGCCGGCCTGACACAGATGAGCCCACAGTGTATTAGCTGGAGAGAAAACCCTGTCAGAATGAATGTAACAAAGCTGCCTTAAATATTCATCAGCATTGTGCTTGTTGGTTTCTCCATTTCTGAATGAAATTGGATATTGAGACATGACAGCTAGCGTCAATAGCGTGAGACTCATTGATTCAGTGTTGCAGAGGAAGTGTGCGGACACAATTACTCTCCTCACCTGAGGTTTTTTCTCTTCAATAATCATCAGACCTGCAGTATGAAAACACAGTCTGATCTCAGGATGTGTTTTTGACTCACCGGTCTCTCTAAATGATGGAGGGACACTCAGCACAAATATTACTGACACACAATTGATGGACAGAAACGACTTCTGGCCTTCCTGCAGGTTTTACACTCATGTTTGAAGTCCAGGCCGTACAAAACAGATTTACACTTAATATTTGCTTGTCCTCTCCCAGATGGTTGTTTTAAAGAGCAAATAACCTCCAGCACTCTCTCTTACTGTAGACAGGCTGTTTCCCAGTGAGTTTTTGTGTGTTCCCAGTGAGTTTTTTCTGTGCAATGCGTATCTGTAGTTTGTCTGCTTGTTTTGCCAGTATTTACACTAACAGTGTGTCAGACGCTGCAACCTAATCGCAGCCAATCAGAACAGTGTATTAGACACCTTCCTGTTTGCATGCTATGGAATCGTGAATAAATGCGACCCACCATTGTGATGAACTGTGTGGTTTGATTTCTGAATGCTGAGAGTTTACTTCCTCATCATCTTGTGTTTTATGATTAGTTTTCAGTGACACGTAAACTGAAGTTGTTCTGCTGCAGTGAACATAAGGGGTTCTTTCATCACAGTTTTGTGTTGTAGATCAGTTTCTGGTGTGATATGACACATGCAGTACGTTAGAAGCTGTTTTAACTGCATTTATTTGTTTACAGGTAAAAATGGTGCTGAATAAATTGTACGAAAACAAGAAAATTGCAAGTGCTACTCACAACATCTATGCATACAGGTGTGTAATGATAAAATATATGTGTGTATATGTTTAGTGTGTGTGTGTATCATGTGTGTGTGTGTTAACCGGAGAGCGAGCGGGGGGGACATGATTAATGACATACAGTGGAGTGGGTGTCATGGGGGGGGGGATTAAACAGCAGGTGATATTGACATTCAGGATGTAAGAGGAGCCCTCAGCACATGATTATCTGACAAACATTCAGCCAGGACCCCCAAACTATATCATTCATTAACATTATCAGTTACAGTAAACCGTCTATGATCACAGGTACACAATGATCCATCTGCATGAGTTTCAGCTGACTCAACACTGATTTGGCCACTTTATTAACATTGATGTCTGTATGTAAACAAACCGACTTACTGGCCACCAAACCACAGTCATGACACAGACACTGAGCCATATGTGATAGAAGCTTGTGGGAGTTCTTGGCTCTGAAAGCCGATTGTAAACACTGAAATGTGTTCGCAAATTTCTTTCCCCTCAGAGCATTTCCAAAAGGAAAGACCTTGTGGTCTAAAAGCCCCGTGACCATGTCCAGCAGAGACCTTACACTCTGATATTAGCCCAGTGCTGAGCTGCTGTGGAACACAGAGCTGTGATTTACCCTTTTTCACCCATTCTTTTGTGTTTATCAGGATCTACTGTGAGGATAAAAACTCTTTTCTGCAGGACTGTGAGGATGATGGTGAAACGGCTGCCGGTGGGAGATTGCTTCATCTTCTGCAGGTAAACCAGCGTCTGTGTGCTGTGATCTTCTGAAACACGCTGGATTTCAGTCAGAATGCATTCAGATTTTTTTTGGGTTATGTGTGTGTGTGTTTGTCTGTTTGTTGGGAAATTGTGTGTTTCAGTGTTTACTCACCCTCCAAACACACAGAGTTTTTTGTAGAACACAAGAAAAGAATGTTTGAAGAATTTTTATGCTGTTTTTAACTAAGAACAGGCAATAAAAACACAAAAAACAGCCTCTTGTTTAACTAGTAAATGCACATTTAGACAACACAGGGGCAAGATTTAACATCTGTGATTTGTTCGTTTGAATATAAGCAGAGGAAGATTTAAACATAACTGTAGTTCAAATGCAGTTCCAAACATAATCTGTGAGTTTGAAGTGAGTTTATGAGATGTGAATTCTCATCTTTGGGTAACTGTTCCTTTAGGATGTTCAGTCATTAATAGTGTTTGTTTGTTTTATTTAGTTTTTAATAATCATGTTTGATGGGTCTCAGAACCTGATGTTCTGCAGGCTGGACACGTTCCTCTCTTCACTACTTCAGCACAACGGTTATATGCTGGAGGGATTTTTTTCTCCTGATCCCAGTTTCATTCCTGCTATGTCAGATGTTTGAGGCCGATGTGTCATTTATCCATAATCTTATCTGCCGTTCTCTGATGAAAGCTCTGCTTCCAGTGTGAAATACAATGACCTGTTATCTCATCTCTGTCAGCATTTCTGTCAGTAACTCAGACCGGGAACATGCCCTGAATCTGCCACCAGACATGCAAATGTATCAGTGTGTGAAGTCTCAGGTGATCTTGACTGGAGGCTGTGCTGATATAGTCAGAGACGCCCATCAGGTGATTGTACTCCTTCATGCTGTTTAACACGTATCCCAGAATGCACCTGTTAAAGCTGAGGCAGTGAGCACACTGCACAAGAGCAGCGCTGAAAAAAGAAATCCTTTGACATTTTGGGTCATGTACTAGATGTTTTGATCCCCCTGCTTCAGTAAATGTCATATAAACAGAAATATGCCAATGAAAGGTGACTAACAGCTGTTTAACACGATCACCGTCCCGGTTTCCTGTTATTCAACTGTGATGGCATGTTTAAAAAGACACAGACAGACTATTACTACAGGACTATGCAGATGGCTGTGCTGCTGGGTTGATGTGAGTAGAGCTGTTTGAGTTTCATCATTCACACAAATCTGTCTTTTCTGCGGCTCTGAACTGCTTTCCTAAAGCGAGTCTGACAGGCTGCGTGTCGCCTTTGGAAAAATAGAATATTATATACAGCAGCGTTTGTGACTGTGTGCGTCAATGGTGTGTCATTTGACGTTTTTCTAAATGAATTTATTCAAAAAAGCTACATGCTAAAAGACTAGCTTTTACCCAATAGATTTGTTTGTTCGTTTATATGCAGACGTGTTTTGTTTTATTCCAGCTGTGATCAGAACGAGTTTAAATTAGGCTGAGAGGATCTGATGTTTTATAAAAGCATTCATAAAATGTTTAAATGTTTCCACCAGGAGATGACGTGTCCTCATGTTTGAGTGTTTAATGTTGGTTTACATTAGAGTAAAAATGTCATTTTTAAGAGACTGTATAGGCAACACATACATTTATTGCAAACAAAGAAATGAATTTTTGCACACTAGAGGAATAAAATAGAGCAATGTTGTTGTGGTGTGAGATATTGTGTAGCTTTTTGCTGTTTTACAATCACACGCAAGGCTTTGACCTCTGTAGACTTACATTGAAGCAGGAACATCATAGGAATGTCATAGAAACTTAACAATGAACACTCTAACAACAACACAAAACCCTAACATCCCCATAGCAACACCCTGGCAACCCCACACAACATCCTAGCATTCTTAAGGACAAGCATCAGTCACAGTTTGTGTCTGTCTGTAGATTCTGGATGTCCGTGACGTGCTGGTGGTCGTGTCTCGATGGTACGGTGGGATTCAGCTCGGCGCCGACCGCTTCAAACACATCAACAACTGCGCCAGAAACATCCTCGTGCAGGAGGGATACACTGACACACCGGTGAGTGTGTGCTTCACCAAAACCACTAGTTCATCAACTAATTAAAACTGTTTCTGCAAACTGCTGGTAAATAACAGTTATTAGGGAGACTAGTTACTCTAGTCTTTAGTCTTGACCTGGTTGTTAACATCAGCACCTCAGTTGAACAATCATAAATAATCACACTTATTGTCTCGTTTTGTTAGTTGACTGATTAACCAACATCAGTCATGAGTTAAACTGCACTGGTTAACTGCACTGGTTATGGTTAATGTTAAATTTGTCAGTACAGAGCAACAGAAGGTCGTGTTTATTTATTGTATTTGAATATTTTGCAGTTTCCAGTTTTTCTCTCTGATAACATTTACCTGGGACTGCAAGCTCACGTCTTACCTAAATTGCTGAACATTTATTAGCGCTGCAAGAAATGTGTTTAAGTTGCAGAGGTCATGAAAATCACACGCCTTTCCTGTTTGTGTATTTTTAATCCCAGACGTATTTGCCAGTTTGACTTTTTCCTCCTTGACTTTTTCCTGTCCTCTCTTTGCTGCCTGTAGCGACAAAAACATTGACAAAAATAATGTTGCTAAAATGGTTTTTGACACTTTCTGGTTACCTCAGTAAATTTGTTTCAGGGAAGCTCAGCTCTTGAGCATACGCTGTTAGTCATCCCACAAACACGCTGGTAAGGTCACCCTAAAAACCAGCTAAGAGGAGATTTGCCGGCATGCGCTCGACTTTCTCCAAGGCTTCATTTGTTTGTTGTTTTCTTTCATTTCTGTGCAAATGAGGATGTGTGCTCAGCTGCAGGGCTGCTATGGTTACGCAGACAACAGAGGCGCATCGTCGCATACACACGCCTGCAACGATACGCAAGTGATATGATTATTTCAGATTTTGATAGAACGCGTTACAGACAGATTCGACTCAATTAAAGAAATGTGAGTTTATTGTTGCATGCCTGTAGAAAACACGCATGTCTCATGCAGAGAGGCTTATGGCGTTTGCATCCACAGCTTAATGCGGAGGCTGTCTCACTTCCTGAGGGAGAACACTTTATGTTTGCATTTTGTGACATGTTGTGAAATTGGTGTCTGCCGTGACTGGCGTTAAACGCAGCTAAAGGGAGGCAGTGTTACGCACGACTCCGTCACACGCAGCTTCCGTTCTATTTCAAACTGTTGTTTCCTGTAATTTAACTGATTGGGGACTGAGTGAGTCAGTTTCTGAACACAGCAGCCCCAAAACTTGTTCATTTGAGTCACTCCAGCTACAAAAGAGAGCAGCAACCTGCCTATTAGAGATGGTGTGTCTCAGCCAAACTGCTGCTTTTGATAAAAATTTGGTTGCTATTGTAATTACTGTAATTAAATTCCATTAATTGCAGTTTAATTTTGTTATGCCAGCCTAGAACATTAACACTGCAGTGATGTGCTCGCAAAGCCAAGATTAGCCAAGAAATGTGTGAATTGTCCATGCAGTGTTTAACGCAGTAAATAATGCAATACAGTCAGTCTAGGGTCACTGGAAGTGATTTAGTTTTAAATGATGGGTATAGATTTGTTGAGCATGTCTCAGAGTGAAGATGAATGTGTGTTATCTTAACAGCAGGAACTTCGTCCTACACGTCCTAAAGTAATTAACACACAATGCAGATGAACACTCAGCTGTTGTGAGTACAGCAGACGTGACGTGTGTGGAGTCACCATAATCACTGTCACCACCTTTATTAACACGGTTCTTCAGGAAATCGCTCTGAATATAAAGAGTTATGGGAGTCTGAGAGTTAACCAGTCGTGCTTTCATGTGTGTTCAGGAAGACGGACTGTAGAAGACAGTGTCCACACATTATTTATAGCCCAGTTACTTTATATTGCATCAGTTTCATTTTATTGTGGCGTGTCACGGGCTTGTAAGGTTGTGGGTTCAGTTCCTGTAGTGGAGAAATGTACACTGTAGGTTCACAGAAAAGGGCTGTTTGGACATTGTTGCCATCAGAACCTTCTAGAGGCACCACAGTGGTCATAAGGGTTTTTCTGAACTCACATGGTTTCTTGAAGAAACGGCAGATGTGTGAAGATGGTGAGAGAGATTTGTGTAGGACATGTGTACAGACACCAACAATTTAAACACATCTTATCCTCTGCCCACTGTAACTCGCTTAGATACAACCACAGGCGTAAATATAATTCTTTATGTTGTATATTTGTGGTTCTAATACATCTTTTCATTTGTTTGTATGTTACACATCTAGTTTTGAGTCCGTGTTCTGCAGATGTTTATGTATTAAATGATGAATGTGTTTGTTCACCCTCAGTGTTATCTGCTGTTTCTGCTCTTTCAGGAGGAAGCGGCTAAAGCTGGAGGCAAGAACAAAAGAGCTAAAAGCAAGAAGGCAAAGTGAAAGAACCTAGAAAACCTCCTTCCTGCAGCCTGTGATTTTCTCTCCACTTTATTCTCCTCAGCAGATGGTCAGACGCCGCTGTGAGAAACACAGATAGTGTTTCTGAGACTAAGACTGAGAGCTGGGACTAAGACTGCTCCAACATCCTGAAGAAACAGCGAAGCTTAAGACTTTCAGTGTCACACAAGGAGTCCAAGCACAAGCGGGTGGTGTAGTTACGGAGGTTACCGGTCTGTGCATTATGTGGCACTAAGTGCTCTCAGTCTTTGTCTTATGAATAAAGATTTTTATGAATGACAAATTGATTTGCAAATGAGGATTTGAATCACCACGACAAGCGCTCGCCTGTGACCTTTGACCCTTCTTCTGGTCTAGTGATGCGCTAATAATGTCATTTGCTAAAGCGTGGTGAGACATTTTTCAGGTGCGTGGCACCAGCACACCCACTGGAACAGACTTTAACATGTCGTGTCGACTGTCACATGTGTTTCCTGTCTGTTCTGTGTCTGTGTTTAACCGTCTGAATGTTGCATGTGGTTGTTTCACACATCACTCTCCAGAGTTCATTCCTACCTGATGGTTTTTCTGCTCTGACGCGTGTGTTAATTCTTAATGCGCTCATGTGAGAATAACTCTGATCCATTTGATGCTCACAGTTCTATTCAACAGATGCCGGGCCTCAGGAGAACCATTTAAAAATCTGAAAACCCAGTCAGAAGTGACGGTTAGTAAATACTTGATTTAATCTCTCAAAGCAACTAGTTACGTCCCATATTGATTTAAAGTCTGGAGCTCAATCTGTGAACTTCCAATCAGTGGTGATCTTTGTAAATTCTTCTGTGAGAAACACTCCAGTACTGTTTTACACCAGTTCTGCTCCCCTTGCACACACATAGATACACACAC
>JBAJNP010004282.1:0-34328 GCA_036877545.1 Yasuhikotakia modesta | reverse complement strand
CACACACACACACACACAGACACACACAATCACACACACACAGACACACACAAAGTCACAGGGACGTACCGACAGGACAGGCCCCCTCTGACACCACCAGCACCTCCGTCTGGAGTTTACAGGCGTCTCTTCGCAGCAGACAGCGGTTGTCATAGCTCTCGCCATTCGAACCGCAGACTGGAGCGTAATCACTGCTGCACTGTAAAACAGAGAAACACTGCTGTAAATACTTAATACACAAGATCAGATGAGCACAAGCTTTAATTACACCAGCGCTCAGAAAAACGAGACACCTGTTCAGCTAAGCTAGCATGCAGGACAGGAGCGGCTGACGCCACACCTGAGCGTGACACCTAAACACACACATTTGTGGGACGAACAAGCGGTCGGCAGTTTTGTTAGTGCCAGCTGTGGTGTGGCGTCTGGAGGAAGCAGGTGACCCAGCGGCAAGATCAGAGAAGGTGAACTCGTTTCAGACTCATATATCAAACCCACAGAAGCAGGGAGAGGTTATTTACATCATACGGCAGAGACACACTCACTCATCTATCATGCTGTACAGACGTAGTGATTCTTCTATCTGTGTTACACACAACTGACACGTGAAAACACACTGTAAAATCACAAAAACACACCAAACTGAAACTGACTAATGACCTGCGGGGATAAGAGAGCAAAAGTGAGAAGGACAAAGAGAAAAGAGAGAGAGAGAGAGAGAGAGAGAGAGAGAGAGAGAGAACAAGAGAGACGGGGTGGGTGGTGACTCTTTTTAAAGTTTGAAATCTCTGGAGTGATTTATAAATCACACTTCTAAGTGAAAGTGGTGTGAAAGCACTCAGAAACTAAAGAGGGTGATTTGTTGAATTAGAACACACTGAATTTGAGCATTGATTTTGTTGTCTGTGTCTGACATAAACACACACACACACACACACATTTGTGTATATCAGTTACAAACCAGCTGAGAAAATGACATGAAACATTTCACATTTACCTACATGCCGTCACCATCTAAGACAGCATCCAAACCACCATGAAACATCATATGTGACTGATTTGAGAAACTTCAAATTAACTGTGTCACACAAATAGCCTCATACATTCTATCTAACTTGTACACATCTGTACACATTCTAACCAAACCAACCAGTTCTAATGGGAATTCTAATTGGATCTGGATTCTAATGTGAACTCAATGTGAACTCAATGTAAACGCAATGTAAACGCAATGTAAACGCAACATAATTTCAGGCAAAGGATCAAACTGTGTTATTTTAAGCATGAGGGTGGAGAATGAAAGAAAAACAGTGGATTGAGGGATGCAGGTCTGCTGGAGGTGGAGTGAGTGACACAATGGCATGATAAATTAAAAACTTAATAAGATTAAAAGAATTTAGAAACGCTGAAATAAGACAAAAACAAGAAGGTGAAAGATAAATAAGATGAAAACTGCGGTTTCTTCATACATCTTCAGCCAGCAGTCGACAGGTTATTAAAATGTCATTTAAAGAAAAGCTTTCTTCTGTTCTTTTATCATAACTTTTCTCATTTATATCTCATATATTCCTGAACAGTTACACTGAAATTACAAATGTAAGAAGCCCAAACTATATGCATAACATTTGACCAGCTATTTCAGTCGGACCTGTGACTTATTATATTGTGCTCTCATTTTCTGAGCCTGGTTCCCTTTACCAACAGAAGATATAATCAGAAGAACATGAGTTCTAGACTCAGGCCACACAAGAACTGATAATATGTGTTCTGTATTTAGTAAACATTGTGTTATTTTTGATAAAATGTTACATAAATGTAAGAGGAAATAGTCAAATAAGAAAAATGTACTAACTGCTGTCAAATGATCTGTGCAAAAATAATCTGAGAAGGATCTCTTGATGAGGACTGAGGATGTAGAATGAAACACAGTGCCTATAGTTGCCTAAAGGGGTCGCTGTATCTCCTAAATAAAAAGATATTAAAATAAAATTGTATAAAAACCAAATCTGTTGAATGTCTTTAAAACACTGTCAGGGCAATGAACTCTATATCAATAGTTTGTGTGTGTGTGTGTGTGTGTGCGCGTGTTCCTGGTAGTCCCTACATCACAAGTATAGCAAACCCATAAATTACATTTTTAGGGCAACACCAACTCACTACGTTTTTACTACGCCACACAAAAGTGCACATTAGCCAACTGTTATAGAAGTGTTGCATTTATAATAATATAATGTTTTAAATGCATAAGCAGCCTTTTTAATTTTTGCATTAAACCTTCTATTTACACATGAATGTGTCTCCACACAATGTATATATATTGTACATCTGCTATTGCAACAGTTAAAGCATTACAGCAGAGATCAGTCCTGTGAGGACTCTATTGTAATCTGTGACAGACCATACACTGATTTTATTTTGTGTTTGGCAGGATTTCTGAACAACGGGATGCATTCACAACTGGTGGTGTCAAGTCTTGTGTCCTACAGATCATGAGCACAAAGTGTAAATAAACTCACAAATGATGCTTGTTTTCAAATAAGTTTCACACACTCTGCAATTATTAGACACAAATAGGCAGTGCCGCCCCAAACCCGTGACCCACACTGTTATGTCTGGCCCAGAACAGACTTCACCTTTATGTGTGGCCCATTTCTGCTCAGAAACAGCTCACTGTCTGTCTGGAGTAAGACAGAGAGAGAGGGAGCGAGAGAGAGAGAGGAACCGAAATGGAAGGCAGTCAGTCTGAGTATGAGATCAATAGCGTCTCAGTAAGTGAACTTACCAATTGCATCCATTCATCTTTCTGGACTTCTTGGACACACACGCACACAAACACACACACAGACAAACACACAGACACACAAACAAACACACACAAGCACACACTTCCCATTCGACTCTTAATCTGGGAATTCAGGGCAGGGCTCTGAGGAGCAGCAGTATGGGAGCGCAGGAACAGGGCATCCCCACATGCTGCTCGACTCTCGCTGGGTCTGATACTTCTCCAGTAACCCCTCCCCCATCAGCACAGCCAGAAGCACTCACACGGCCCCAGACTGGAGTTAGCGGCGCTCAATTGTATTAAAGGCAGAAATGAAAGTAGCGTGACCCTTCTTAAGTGCACAAGGCAGCATTGTGGCGAGCGAGTCAGGGCGATCGAGCAGATGCATCAAAGGCAAATCCCCTGCGCCGCGCGAGCAGACAGCTAATGCTATTTACCTGAATGATGCATCTCGCACGGCAATGAGGCACAGATGCACAATGTCTGACCTAACCAGTGTGTGTGTGTGTGTGTGTGTGTGTGTGGTAATCTGTGACTGTGTGTTTACTCCGGATGCACTAATTTGTCTGATGCATTTGTACGTTAAACACATCGCATGATAAACGGAATGTCTGTGTGTTTGGATGCATCGATTCCTACCTTGAAATCGCAGATGCAGGTCACAGTGTCTCCGATCCGCAAACACTCGCCGTCGAACTTGCACGTGTTTGTGTCGCAGAGGAAAAGATCTGTGTCCTGCTCTTCAAACCCTGTCGTGAAACACACACAAATATAACTGTAAACAGATACTGCAGAAAAGATGCTGTTTATAACACAAACAACACTACGGTCTTTGTTAACAGTAGAATCCATAAGAGGGAAAATAACAGTTGAGATCTCTTTATTATCTCAACTGTTTCTTAGATCTCAGTAATGAGATTAAATAGAAACAGAGATTAAATAGAAACATGGGTCCAGGTTCTGATGTTGGGCGATGAGGTTCTGACCCACAGCCTCCAGTTCATCTCAAAGCTGTGTAGCAGTGTTCAGTTCAGTTCTTTATGCAGCCCAGTTGAGTTCCTCACACCACATAAACCTCTTTATGGACCTCGCAGGGCGTTGTAACAGAAAGGTCGTCTCCACAGTACTCTGGAGGTTGATATAATGCATCTGCTGTTAAATGACTCAAAGAGCCGAATCAGAGGGAGGTGTCCAAATGCCTTCACTGTTACTCAGATGTACTGCAGCACCTCAACACAATCTGACAAACTCTCAGAAGTTCACGTTTACCACGTGCAGTAAAGCTTCTGCTTAATAATTGAAAAAGAAAACATATTTCTGTAATGTAACCGTTGCGCAGGTTAGCATGAGTTTAGTATCGTAATATCCATACAGACATCTAAAATGGAAAACATGCCTCACTATTACTGCTATATGTTCAGCAGAGACGACAAAGAGACGCACCAGCGGTCAAATGAGGCATTTAGTTCCATTATAAGTGAGTAAACACATCACTGACTCACAAAATCCCTTCCTTATAACAAAAGGACTTGTGCTTTCATACTGTGGATGAAGAGTGTAAGAGCTGAAGTGTGTTATAACTGCAGCAGTGAATGACAGAAACTCTGGTGTGATAAGGGAGGTGGTGTCCCTGGTTTGGGGTTATAGCAGTCTGATGTATGAAGCTACAGACCTGGGCTGAGAGTGTGGGCAGGATGTCTCTTAATGGACTGAGGTTTTGTGCTTGGCAGTAAGAATGAGGAGTTCATGTAGACATACAATACAGATAACAGCCCAGCTAAGAGAGAGTAAGTTATTTACATTATTGTTAAATTCTGTTGGTTTCAAGGATACACACACACTCTCTCTCTCTCTCTCTCTCTCTCTCTCTCTCATTCTCACCCACAGCAGACACACAAATATTGTTGAGCTTGATTAGGAATAAGCAACAATACAAATGTTTGTTTGTTAACACCTTTGCACACACACATACACACACACACACACTCAAACACAACAGAGCACACATCTCTGTTGTGTGTCCATCAGGGTTGTGAATTAATGCAATTTCATTAAGAATGAAAATTCTTGTCTAAATTGTAATTTAATTCCTTACTTTGACTTATCAGAGCGAACAGAACATGCAATAGCAAAATGCAATTAATTCAATTTGAAATGAATCTATAATTAAATGCATTTAAATAATACAGAATTAAAATCTTTAAAATGTAAAAAATCCATATGAATCTACTACTGAATTAACTATAAATAAAAAATAAAGTATCTAGAAATAAAAATATTAATTTGTTAAGAGAGAATTTGACAGGGCCTTACATCATACCTTACTGTAAGTTTGCATTTAAGTCTTTACATTTGAAGTGTTATAAACAGTCAGATTAATAAATCTATTGATTTTGAATTCTACTTTCTGTCATTAAAACTGGTGCAATGAACTCAATTTCATTCACGCTCTAAATTTTGCCCATTGCTCCACAACTGTGATTTCTGCCAAGAAAACACTGAGCTGAAACACACAGACATACAGTGAATGATGAATATTTCATAAGCTCATCTGCAAGTGAAAAACAGAATGAGCTGAAATAATGATGAAATGATGATGAAATGATGTACGTCACACAGTGTGATGTAACATGAAATCCTGCTGATTCTTCTAAAGGTTATGAGATAATGTTTCTCTTCAGCATTCCTTAAAAATAATGAATCGATCATATGCTTAGAAATCATCCTTAAAAGTGTGACTTAACTTAATCTTCATGTAGGAATATAAAGACTGCATGATCTAATACAGTATATTTATAGACATACAGCACTATTTAAAAACTCCATCTTGTTGTAAGATTATTTTAAAACAATTTCAAAACAGCCCATTTAAACAATGCTTCTGTGTTCTGTAAAGGGGTGAACCTAAATGAATCATCTGCCTAATAAATGAAATTATATTTTCTAGGAAAATCAGTTTTTAATTGTAAACTTTTTGATTTTGATATTTTAAATTCCTTTCAGTAAATAAATTGCATTAAAATGCATTGTTTGTCATTATTTCATAACACCATATATTGATTTTAATCAATGCTGAATTGACTTAATAAATTGACACTCAGACAAGCAGGTTTTGCTTTGAGGATGTACAGAACACTGTGAGATGTGTTAGTGTGAATTCATAAAACTCTGGATGGTTTTAACTTGGATATGCAAAGTAATATTTCTTCAAACATTCAAGAGAAAAAACAGAAAATAACACTGATAAAATGTCAGGCTGATAAAATGGTCAGGCTGAAGCTTTTAAAAACTAGAAAATACACAGATGTCAGAGATGAATGACATCATCACATGAGCAGGGGTGAGTTATGGCCGTATATGAGCCCAGCTCTGATCGGACCGTAATCTTAAGCCTACAAAAAAAATCAATAACTCAGGAAATTTTACAATAATTACAGTGGCGGAGTGATACAAAACAGTCAAGTGTCCATTACTGTACTGGTGCTATATCAGCGCTATTAAAACTTATTTTATGCAAACATATTAAAGGACTGGAATTAACTTTTGTACTATGTACATTTTTAAAGATTAGAATTAAAATTCCAAAACTTATAAAAAAAAGAGCCGCATTCTGAGCCACTGTAAACACACCTGTGATCTGTTCTTTAATGCAGCCTATGGGATAATAAATTACATTTATTTAAAAGATAACCTTTTAATCCAATAATAATGCATGGTCTTATTAAAACCATAAATGTCGAACCACTTTAAAAAGAGTGTAAAGACTATAACACACACAACTGACCTGCTCCTAACTTAATGTGAAGAGGAGCGAGACACAACAACGCAACAGGGGCGAGTGAGTGAGTGAGAGAGCAGATGACATGATTTCTCTTGCTGAGACGGGACATGCATAAAATTTAAATAATGCAGCATCAGTCGTGTCGGACTGTGCAGCCCATCGTCTTCAGCAATGGTGCGGACTGCTTAGCTTAGACAATTGAGCAGGCGTGCGTGTACGTGTGTGTGTATGTCTGTATGTGTGTGTGTGTGTGTGTGTGTGTGGTCTATATGTTTACAGACTCTCATAGAGTGAGATACATGCAGTTAAACTGCTCATCAAAACAGAAATGAATGGAGAGAGAGAGAGAGAGAGAAAGCAGCCAAACTCTCAGGATAAGCAAATCTGTGTGGAATGATAATGAAGTGGAGGCAGCTGACACACCATATGAAAGTTACATTATAACACAATAGAAATATCAGAGCAGGACTGCAGAGCTCAGTTCTGTCACCTCCACAGGATGCAGTGCAGTGCCTTTATATACAGTATATACATTACACACAGACACACACACACAAGAACTCTGCGCTAGTATGCGCTGTGCTAATGAACTCGGGGCAAAGTTTCTTTGAACTACAACATCTGCTAACTGAATAAATGAATATGCAAATGGAGGAGTATCGTTAACCCACAGGGTGTAAAAGCTACCCGACATCTGCGGCAGTATTACCTAAAGCTCACATTAATGTCTGTTATTACTGCCAGACACCAATTGTATTCATGCACAGAGAACATTATGCTGCGATGTCTAATAGTTTCAGGATTTGGGCTAAAAGCAGCATTAATGAAAGCCTTTCTTTTGTATCTAGAAATAAATGTGAAGTTCTACTTTAGAAGTTTCTTTAGACAAACAGGAGTTTGGGTCGCTCCAGGTGACAAAACCATACAGAAAATCTGTATTATTATTTCTGAGGTGAACTGTCCCTTTAAATGAGGTAAACCTCTGGTCTTAACCATCTCTCCATCATTATACCACCAATATAACCCCGTACAGTAAAATCTGTTTCTGTTGGGAGTTTGTCCGTCTCACACCTCCCAGACCCAGAAGGTTTTCATGTTGATGAACAACAAATGTATGTAAGTGAGCACTGCCCGTCTCATAACAGATGGCCCAGTAAGAATAGCCTGGTCATTAGTGTAGTATTTATACACTCATCATTAATCTACCATAGAGCTCTTTGGCTTTCATTCTCAAAAATAGACAAGCAGGGACACAACCCGTGTTAAATGAAGGTTGCAGCTCTGCCTGTCTATTTTACGGAGGTACATTTGTGCTCATGAGGTTAATAAACACCAAGCCTCACATCTTCCGGTACACCTGTGGAGGACCGACCCAAATCCCCTGAGAGACGAGTCCGGTTTCATCGCCATATGGCTGCGCGCGACAACTGCCCATAAGTACTGATCGAGGAACAGTGTTTCCTGTCTGTCTCATGTAGCCAGACAAATAACATTCTCTCCAGATTTTATCAGCAGAGTCGAGTCACAATGTGTGTCTGGACGCTGGAGCACAAACTGACAAAGACACACATTAATAACTGAAACATTTCAAGGACACACATCATTTCCCAGAATGCACAGAATTCTGTTGCATTTACAGATTTAACCAATTAAAATGCAGAACAATCTGTTTAAAAACAAATCAGATGATCTCTATGGAACTGGTGAACAGAATTGGAAGCACCACGTTTTCAGCTACTATACCGTAGTGCATGTGCTCCTATTTGTAACACATTTTACCTTGTTTATATCCATCCCACAGATGCTAGGTAATGTCTAGCAGTCATAAAACTACTGCCAAAACCATCAGTGAGACCGTTCATTAACAGAAACGTCTATCAACCAAATTCACATTCCATTCACAGCTTATGCTGGCTAAGAAATTCAAGCATTTAAGTGGAAATTAAAAACTTTCTAGTTTAGATAAAAACACAGGCTAGTCACAACAACAACATCCTTCAGTCCATCTGGAAAATGTTGTTTATCATTATCTTTGCTTGTTGCGCACAGGGATCATTGTTTAGACATTCAATTTGATGTTTGTTTCTGTGCAGCTGGCCAAACCAAACCCATCCAAATATCTGCGCTGCATCCGAAATCTTTCTCACCCTTGGGGTTCGGCACATAATTGCCTACTGTTGTCAAAGTGCGGAAATACGTCAAATATTTTTATTTAAAGAACAAAACTGTGGCTTTAGCTTGAAACAGGCTGAGATCAAAAGCATCTTTTTGAGAAAGTTGGATGAAAATATTTGGACAGAAAACATCTCAGGTTTTCTCCATGCTCAGTTTGTTAACCTGAGCTCTCTGAAGATTACTGTATTAAAAGTTGTGAAGTCAGTTATTGTTCTGTACATACAGCTGAGTTTAAAGATCTGAGACCACAGTTAAAAGTTTTAATTCTGCATTTTTAATCATCTAATTTCATATTTATTTGTTTTTCTCATTAAAAATGATATAACAAACATTGCATAAACTAACATTAATTTTATATCTTTTCTAGCTTTAATTACAGAAAACATTCAAACTCACATAGACTATAAGTATATGGACCTAAAGATTTGTGTTAACCCATCATAACTAATACAGTCAAAGTGCTTATTAAATAAAATACTGACAAATCTTAAACATTCCTTATTATCTTAATGTGTCTTTATTTAACATTATCAAAAATCCCCAAACTTAGTTCATTTGCAGATTTAAAGTATAAAATCTTGTAATTGCCTCAGACTTTCAGACTCCAGCGTGTATGTGCTTGTTTCTCTCCTACGTTTGCATGTATCCTGGTCAGATGTATGAATTCCTCCCTCCTCAAATATCCAGCCATCGTACAACAGAGAAAATAACAGCGTTGTGAATGAAAAACAGAAACATCTGCCATCATGCATATTTAAACACTCTGCTCTTCCTGAGCACTCAGTTTTATGAGAGTGCTCTCTGGGAGATGTCTCCAATTACTGTCCTTTATTTCTCCTGCTCACCTCCACATACACAACTCACACTCCAGCATCCGATACCAGCTCGCCTTCCTCCCTGAACGGGACCGTGGCATTATTATTTTATCACAAACACTCTTTCACTGGCCATTCAATTAGCCCTGTAACATCTTTCGGGTGGCATGCATTAGCCATGGCTCCTCAGAGCCAACTAATGATGGCAGAGAAGGAACAAAACAGGATGGCTCTCTGTTCCTCCTCGTTTGACTGAGTCCAGCATTCTCCATGTTTTACTGGATTAAATCTCAATAATGGCATTTAAGTCAGGATAAAACAGAGCGAGCCTAACAGAAAACCCAGAGAAAGCTAAAATAGGCCACTGCAACTTCCTCATTAGCCCAGGAGCTCAGACAAGCTTTCCCAGAAGACCTTACACACTCTAGACTTCATCTCTCTCTCTCCCTCACACTCGCTCTCTACAATCAAAATAGGTTCTGGCGTACCGAGTGTCTGAGGAATAGGAAATACAGAACTGAGGTGCAGGATTAGATTAAATCCCTGAGGTCTTTCACAGTCTAAAGGAGAAGGAAAATCAGCCGGCGCTTTCTGTTTGCGTTCAAGTTAACCAGGCCTGCTATAATCATTCTGTGAGTGTCAAGCAAGCTTTTACTGGTCATTTAAATGTACAAACCATCACTTTCCAAGCTCCCGTGGATCTCAGTAGTCAACCAGCTGTATAAATAGCCAAAACTGTGGTGCTTGACTGTGTCAGGTTAACAAAGAGAACAACAGGCTGTGGCTAACAACAGAAAGAACTATAGTGAGTGTAGCAGATGCATTAGCATATCGGCCACTGCAATGTATTCTAGCCAGCCGTCTGACACCATGTCTATCTGACAGCTTATTTTATCATGCTCTGCTTTGAACATGTGTGTCTGTGGCGGAGTTACAAAATCAATAACACTGAGCAGAACACAGAGACAGATTCACAGAGGGCAGGAAGATGTAAATACACCACACTGCTCTAATGTATGATCTCTCTCACTTGTTTTATATTTTACGCTGCTGTACCAGAGTAAAATGTTTCAGGAAGAATATTTAGCTCTGAATCATCTCTCAATGTGAAACTGTGCAAATGACAGATTTCTTACCCCCAAAATTATTTAGCAGATAATATTATTGCACTTTGTTCCCAGTCTGTCTCCATTGCAAGATCTTTTCAAAGCTACAAAGTTACACCAAAGGATCATCTTGACAGGTTTTCCACGCACATAAATCCTTAGACATGGTCCAGCCTAGACAAGGCTGTACGTTTAAATCCCACATGTGGGCATCTGTGACCATCTGACCCGAGGTCGCTCTGGGGGTCTGAACCTATAATACATGTAGTGCAAGATACTTGGAAGAAGCATTAGTTCACTGACCAGAGACTAAACATTATTCATATCAGAAACATGAGATTTGTCTCTTACCGGAGCAGTTCCACCCGGTGGGTGTTTGACAGTCGCTCAGGGATGAGGGAAACGCGCAAAGTTGTTTCAATGGTAATATGCAAAAAAAGCAATAGGTTGCGATTAAAAGTGCATCTGTCCAGCTGCCCTGCCGCGGTCTGCGTGTCTGTCGCACCACAGCGCTAAGAGCCATCTCAGTTCATACGGGCGCAGAGCGCAGACATGAACCGAGGGGTTCGATCCACGGTGAGCGCAGGCGAGGCGGATCTCAGCGGCGGAGCTGTGACACACATCCTCTGGGCAACGCCGCGATGATCCCCATGTGTTCCCTCTGATGCCGGGGTGACTTGGTTTGGAAGTGTCCGGTGGGCGAAAACCAGAAAGATGGAGCTCAACGCTTATAAATAAACACATCCAAGCACGAATTTGGAAAAGTGTCCCGATCCACTAGTTGATCATGTTCTCCCTGCCATCCTGTTGGGAAAATGTCAGTCTCCCGATCTCGCCGTTTCCTTTATGAGCTCTGTCTGAGAGTGGTGGTGTCTGGCTGTGAGCTTTCTGAGGATGATGGTGATGATGATGAAGCAGAGAGGTGGGTACACACTTTTTCTGGCGACGCGGATTGGCTATAGCGGGCGCATTACCAACACACCCGATCCCGGTACCGAGAGCCGCGGGTTACAGCATCTCAAGCGGAGATCAAGACGGCGAGTCTCCCACTAATATAAAATATATTATATTACTAAATAAAGTCATTAAACGCAACTAAATAATAATCAAAAACAAGTTTAAGGGACATTTCTAGTGAACGGAACCTTATTTCTAAGAGCTCAACCGGTTCCGTTTGTTCCGGTCTTCATACGCGCGTCACTTTCACACCCGGCCGCGGGTGTTGCGGGCGGACAGACGGATCAGAGCGACGTCACCAACTTTCGAGCGTCAAACGCCGCCGCGTTTCTCTGCTTCGGTTTCAGTATCGCGCGGCGAGCGACGCGACGCGACGCGTCATTTACTGTTATCCGTCCATCAGCGTGAGGACGCGCTTAAACACTTTAATGCTATATAACTATATTTCTGCTCTCAAATGTATATCGTAAATAAAGTAATGTAATGTAATGCTGCAAGTAAAGGTCAATGTGTGTTCAGCTGTATTTCCCCTGGTCAGTAAAAGTGCAAAGGTTCATAGTGTTTCACTGTATGAGTGTCCAAACAGAGTTTGACCCTCAGAAATAAATAAACGCTGGAAATATTCCCTGAAGATAAAATGTGGCAACCAGCCCTCAACATTATTCTACACCAATGTAAACACAGAACTGTAAAAACACATCTTCACATGTAAGATGAAGCCATTTACATGCAACACATTTCATTTGCATTGTATAAGATTAAAGTTAAATCCACACAGTCAAATATAACAGCAGTCCAGTGGATTTCCACAAAAACTTCAAGCCGTTTTCTAAATCCAAGATCAAGTGTTTTTGTTAAAGAAAAACACAAGACTGATCTGAGATCAGTGGATGTGAATAGTTTGCACATCAGAACAGAGACAAACTGCAGGGGTTTATGGAGCCCTAATGCAACAGATCATAAAATGTGCCCCACTGGTGTAAAACCATTGATAGATTATAATCAGAGCGCGGTGAGAGATGCGGTACATGAGTTCCCAGCAGTGTAAATTAGGAGGACTACAGTGTTACTGTTTATGGCTCTCTTTATACCCTGCCTGCTGTACAATCATTGGGTGATTATTCACAGCTCATCTTAAGTTTTCCTTCAGTAATCGCTGTTATCCAGGTTGGTGTATTGAATGTTGAAAATCATGGACATCTGGCTAAAATCCTTTATTTGGAAATGATTTAATTTCCAAACCCTAATTTTGGAAGCGAGCAATGTCATGGCACATCACGACGCGATAAAACAAGATTGGTCCCATTCAATAAACGTAATGAAACAGATCTAATTATGTCGCAATGCGCCATTTGCTATTAGTGCAGATTTAGCATTAAGCGCCGTCACATCTGAAGTTAAGATCTATTCATTTATTACAGGCCCTCCACAACCACTTATACAGAATTCAGGACCCCGTGTGATCACCTACAGTATATAAAACTAGATGAAACGTACAGTTGCCATGATCAGATTACCGCTGCAGTTTTAAGTTCTACTTTTATTTGACATTTTGCAATTATTTTAACAGCAGTCAATGGATATACATAATCCTTCATCGGTATTATTGCTCAGACTTATCTTCTTCCTCATTGTCTCTCTCGGTTCTTTTCACAGATGTTTTGACCGGCTCACAGCTCAGACTGGGTCGAGCTGACAGCACTCCCAGTGCCGGCTCTCCATCCAGCTGTGATGTAATGCGCTTCAGCATCCACTCTGATCTGGTGGGATTGGACGGAAGTTCCGCTCAATAGCAGCAGGATTTCTGGGGTTTTAAACGGATCTCGGTGAGAACCGGAATCTGCCGTGCGGCTCTGAGGGAACGGGGCAGATGTGTGGCCACGCGAGAGAATGATCAGACGCGTGTTGTGTTGTGAGAGAGTTTTTCCTTCCTAGTCGAATCCACAGTCGTACTGCTTTACTGTCTGATGCAACCAGCTGCCCATTTCAGAGCATTTTAGTGCATCGATTCCTGGCCATTTCAGTTCACACTCAAAATAGTCTCCCATGATTGTTCTTGTTATGGCACTAATGTGACTGTCAAGAGAAGTGTGTACTCTGTTGAGAAATTCTCCTCCACTAATTCTCTGAGACGGCCACATCTAAAGTGTGACCAAAGAGGCTTTTGTTGTAGCTTTTCCTTTGCCTGCAAAGTCCTCTTGTTCTCGTCTCACACTGCCGTCGCACATATTATGCTCCTGTTGTGCCTCCGATGAGCTTCTATAATTGAGCTTTTCTGTCGATCTGTTTCATTTAAATGGAGAGATATTTCTTTAATTAACAGAATGTGTTTGCTGGGACTGAACTTGACCTTTGTAGTACTTACAGTACAGTATGTAGAGCTGTGTGGCATTAATTGAAAACTTTTGTGAGGGAGAAAACTGGCCGAGGAACAGAGCGAAGACTGAAGTTATGTGGAGGAGTTCAATGAGATGTTTTCTAGTGTTTGGTAAAGATCGTTTGACATTTCATAAGCACAACATAAAACAAAATAAATCAGTCGGTTTTTCAGAGACTTTTTTAAATGAAAGAAATGGTTCATCCCAAAATGAAAATTCTGTCATTATTTATTTACTCTAACATCCGATCCTACACGCTGTTATGTTTTTATATGAGTCTTGCACAGTTCTCCATCTGACGAGAGTTCACAGCAACCTCATCTGTCAAGATTCACAGAAAATAAAGCAATATACAAGCATCATAAATGTAGTTCATTTGATTTGTGCACCGTGTCCAAACAATCATACAACAGGGTTGTGTGAGGAACAGAGTGAAATTTAAGTTATGAAATTGCTTCTCTCTGCTGAAACTGTCAAATAAAAGCGGCATAAGTTTTAATGTCAGTTACAGTTAATCACAGGACACAAAAAAACCAAAGACACTTAATGATGTTATTGATGACTAGTGTGATGTGACGTCATTTTTTATCACAGTTATATAGCGAAGGGGAAGATTTTAATATTTAATGATTTAAATTGTTTCACAGAGATGTGTGGCTAAATGTAGAACATAAGTTATATAGACTTTAACTTACAACTTCTTTTAACATGAATTCCTCGGTTTTGGTAAAAATTTGGAATGCGCTTCAACCCTTTTACTGTGTTTTAAATTGTATGGCAGTTTGTACAGACAGGCCATGCACCTCCAAACCACAAGAGTGCATCTGTGGTTTGTCCCAGCTCTGACTGTATTCAGCGCTGCAATAAAAGACAAACCGATCCAATGACTCCCTCAAGGTATATCTAACCTGATTCTGTGTGTGTGTGTGTGTGTGTGTGTGTGTGTGTGTGTGCACGTGTTCTCATCTGTCAACTTGACCCGACTCTCACTATTGAGTTTTTTATTGCTGTTGTACAGCTATAACTTCTGACTTCATCATGCCTGTAGACCTGAGGGTTTGTCTCTATCTGTCTATCTCTGCTTTCCATTCTGTCTTTAGGACAGAGTATGAATGACTAAAGGGAAAGATTCAGGCAAGGACACACAAGACAACTTACAGAAGTGTGTCTCAAACTTCCACAAACTCATGGATGTATGATGATCGAGGACATATAAGTGTCAGAGGGTGGTTTAGTTCTTACTACCTTGTCACATCTGTTTCATAGCCTAAACAATGAGATTTTAGTCAGGCAACTGTAGGGACACCTACTGATTTTGCTGAAATCTGACTGTCTTCTGTTGAAGGTTTGTCACACTCACTGATGAAGAATGAACAGTCTCAACAGCTTTCTCTGAGATTTCTCTGCAGTTCCACCACACATCACGACGTGCGACACGCTCGGTTTCAGCGGCAAATTAATGTGAAGCTGAAATAAAAACAAGAACAGCATGCGAACAAAAATTTGAAGAGATCAAATTAGGATGTAATTCACAGAGTAACTTCACACGTTGAATGCGTGTGATGAATCAACCGACGCGTGCGGTGATGTGATTTTGTGATGATGAAACGTTGAATGAATGTTTTGTAAATTAAATGCATAACGTTTTTAGTGAAACACATAACTGAGCCCTTAATTACCACTCCAGTTTAATATTCACCTCTTTATTCTGACACTTAAAGACTGAGGCAGGTGAGAAGATTTGAAGGCCACAGAAGGTTCACAGCTAAGTTAAATGCAAATCCAGGCCTCTGGAGCACCTGCATTAAAGCAGGTTAAGTAATAAATGCAGACAGAGGAGAAAGCAGAGCAATGAGAGGTGATGGAATATCATCATCGCAGTTAAGATGAGATCATGGCTGCTCTTGATTTTGCAATGAATAAACCAGAAACACAACAGAGATACGGAGGGAAAAAAGACTATAATGAAATACTGAAGCATTCAGAGTGACGCTGTTGTGTATGAGTCTGAGTGAATCACAGTCAGTTCAGGGAGCGAGACAGATTAGGGCTGGTGAGACGCAGTCCAAGAGAAAATAATCTCACTGTCATTTACAGACAAATCATCCGTTTCAGGAATAAATTAACAGGAAGAGTACGAGAGAAAAAGGGGATGATTTCCCATGACTGATAATAGGAGAAATTATGTTTTGGTTATTATCACTGGGGCAAAGATGAGTCAGAGTAGGTGGGCTTATGCTCACAGGAAAAACAACACAGTCTTGACCTGATATCTCATCATGGGTCTGTCAGGGTAGACAACACATTTAATTCGACACAAATGAAGGTATACAGTAATTATATTAATTAGCTTTCCAAACATTCCCCTCATTCATGAGTTTAAGATGGCATCTGAAATGCATACAGTGTGTAGCAGGTGACCTTAATCACTGTAATAATTTGATGATGATAGATTTTGAATGATAAAATAATACATTTCTCAAGCCCCATTGAGAACGAATGACCCTCCTAATATTAAAACTTCACACAACATCACAATAAACACACCAATTCTGCTGTTAAAGGCGTTACCTGCACAGCACACCTGTACAGCCTAATTACTGTATGAAACACTGTCAGAAACATCATGATCCTCAACGTCTACATTCATCTTAATAAACGTCACAAAACATCTAAACATCTGCTGAACGTCATTCTGACCTCAGACAGGGACAGATTCACCAATCACAAACACTCTGTAAATGACATGGAATCAATGTTAAACAGACGGAATGATGTAACCAGGGTTCAGTGCTGCCTTCCTAAGGAAAAAGCACTAACTGCTGCAATCACATGTTTATTCTGAAGGTTTTGCACGCGTGTTTGGAGTATGATGCCTTGCAGGTGTCAGGAAACAGCCCGGCATAACACACAAGGCCTCTGGATTGATGGATCTGCCTAGATTCCCAGATGTGAGACGAGCAAACTGAAAAATCCTTCATTAACTCCAAGTGTGTGAATGCTAAGAACCAACAAAAAAAACAAAACTAGCAAACAAGTGCTAAGGATGGTAAAAATGATGACAGAGAAACACTTTTTGTGTGTGTTTTGCTTAGACAGTGAAATTGTAATTAGCCTTACAAAAAGTCTTTAAATTAGAAGCGAAAATGTCAAGGCACCCACACTATCTTATGCTTTGTTGCCATGGCTGCCAGAACTTCTCTCGTTCTATTGCATTTCAGTTTGTGGTAGTTTTGACATTTCTCTGTGCCCCTTGAGATGTGTGCTTAATAATGTAAAATAAATTACCTCTCTCGAGAAAGCTTAAAATTTCAAAAGAAGTGATGCTATGATTTCTTTCCTATTTCTTATTTAATTGTGTAACTTTTGGTTTGTTTATTTTTGAGACACACCACAAGCTAGATTTAAAACTGAGTAACTTTACATGTCAGATGTGTTCAGATGTTACACTATACAGTAAATATTTTAATCCACACTGAGGTAAAGCTCTGGTCTGAATTGTATTTTATTGTCTCCTTATTGGCATTTAGGGGCGGGAATGTCTGAAACACATTATTGCACAATAATGTAAAACAGCAGAAAATGTATGCAGACTATTTAAACAATTTCTTTTCATTCAGATTTCACAGGCTGAAAACTCAGAGAACAAAACAAGTACAGAAATCTGCATGTGAATATAAGATCCAGCAAACTTGCTACTAAATGCCTCAAACTCTGGAAGTGTTTTAAACATTTGCTGCTGTTAACATCTAAGAATGATTTAATATTATTAAGACCGCTCTCATTAACATAACATCACAGTAACTCATTAACGTTACATTTCAGTTTTCTGTTTACTAGCTGAGGTAGTTTTATCATATCACAAGGGCATAAAAACAAACCCTGTGACAACTACTGTAATAAAATCAAGGCACTGACTTCACACACGTTTAAAGCTTGTGTTGATGTGTATCTTGACACAAAGATGTTAAGTTTGGACACAGTTTGACTACAGAATAATCAACAAAGAAAGACAACTGAGAGTGATGTTTTAATAGCAAGAGATCGAGAGAGAGAGAGAGAGAGAGAGAGAGAGAGAGAGAGAGAGAAGCCTGTATTGCTGTCCTGTCACTGCCCTTAAAGGGTCTGTTTATTTTTAAGTGGAGAATACGCATGTACAAACTGTATTAACTTAAAATGCTGTTTTTGTGCCCTCAAACACTGATAGTCATGATAGATGTGGCCAATCATGTGATCTGCTGAAGAGGTGCATGATGGGAGATTTCTCTGGGCTATGGCTATTGGTTCCAGTCTGTAGAAGCACTACTGGTCTTATTCACTCTCAGGAAATGTGTATAATGATCAGCTCTGTGTCTTCTGAGTGTTAAACTCTATTCTTAGACACCTTAGGGGATTAGATAAAAACTGTTTTTTGATGTGGAGTAATTCTTATAGCTTCTAAATGGGATGATTTCAAGTCATAGCAAACAGATTTCAAAAATACAAAACTGGCTTCAGGACTTTAAAATCGGCCTTCTTCCCTCTACACATGCCCAAGCTTCAATTTCTGGTTATGACTGTCATATTTCTATGACATTTCATTAAATGTTCAACTTGTGATTTTCCTGCTGATCATGTAGCAACACATACACTATGATGTATTTTTTTGTTGATATGACCAGTTTAAGTCTATCATTTTTCTTTCTTTTCCGTTTTATTACTTATGGCATTTATTACTTATTTAAATTTCTGCAGTTAAAACGTTCCATACATTTCCATAAATCACTTCAAACTTTCCTTTACAACAAAATAACTCTAGCATGGTATTTTTTATTTATAAAATGGTCTTAATAAACAATAGGCAAATAATGATGTTAATTATCTATTTTTATATTTGGCACATATGAAAAACAAGCTTTGATTCAGCTACATGTTTTCCTGCTGTTTTCTGCATTAAACGATTTACATTGACTTGGCAAGAATGACTGATAAAATAATGGCTCCTCTAAAAGCATTTAATTGTTAGCTGTGTAACTGCACCTCCCCAGTGTTTCTTTTGTGTTTGTCACTTCTAATTTTATTCTCTGAATGCAGATATGAGGCCTGAAACATTTAACCACTGCGTTTTTATTCAACCCTGTTACTAATTTATTTGTTGAAGTCACTATATTTTTAAGAGAAACACCTTTTACAGCTCAAACGTCATTTTTACAGCACTTCTCTTTCATTGTAAGACACTTCATTCAGGAGATTAACAGGTCTTTCATGGAAACTCTATTACTGCGACTTAATTGAGTTTATAATTGTATTAGCTCGCTTCGCTTACCAAGTCTCCTTCGGCTCAACAGCTTAAGTTTTATGATGAAAAAGGGCCAAGTACATTAAACTGATACTATCTAGTTTGTACTTGGTGGGATAACCTTAATGGAAAGCTAACCTGAGTGTTTCCTCTGCCTCAGCTCTGATGCTGCCGTTCTAGCCAGAGTATCTCAGTCATTAGACAATTAAACAGGCGCAGGCTTAATGGTATTAGGACATCATTGGTCTGCAACACTTTCTCGATTGCTTATAACCATCAAAACGCCGGTTCAGGTTTGCCGTGGTGATGATGTCATGAACGTTTGCATGACCTTCCACCTCTGAACTGCCTTTGTAACGCACAGCTAGAATCATTACCTGAAGCGTTTCACTCTTTTCTTCCCGACCTAATCACCTCACAGTCTTCCTCGGTCAGATTTAGCTACGTTTCCATTATGTCTGTATCACAAATGCCAACCTGATAACACTGATCTCAGAGCTGAGATCACCATTAGGGCTATGATCCATTGACGAGTTCCCTGAAAGCGATGCTCAGCGATTGGTGAAACAGATGGCTCCTGTCTTTTGTTGTTGACGCTAATGGAACGATAGCGCTAGCCAATGATTGTCAGGGTGATATCGTCAGCTCAATAATATGTCTTTATTTAGACCTGCGCACGGACAAGCAGGATAAGGGGCTTGAGTGAAGAGAAGTGCATTAGCAGGCATTAGCGAGCATGCTAATCATCACTCAGGGGAGGAAAGAGGAGGCCAGGAGAGAATACACTGAAGAAATGCAATCACTTCACTCTCAAACACCAGAAAGCACATTTACACTGACGTAAAGCAGCACCAGATCATCAGATTCGAGTGTTTATGGACGTTTCATGGAATCAATATCGAATTCAAAAGAGCAACATGTTTTTCTCACCCACTCACCGCAGGTTATTTTTCCCTAACACTGCAGAAGAACTATTGGAGATATAGATCAGACCCTAATATCTGCTGTTTGTCAGTCAAAGGAAAATATTAACACACACTGATCTAACTCATTTCAATGACACCAACCACCAACTGCATTTATTAAATCCTACACTGAATCACACTAAACACGTGTGTAAATGGTCACCTACTGACCTGTCAGTCATCTGTTTACCTCACACATGGTTTTACACGCTAACATAGAGTACATACATGTAGGAGAGTAACAGATATGTGATGCAGTCAGTCAAAACCCTTCTCTCAACGTAACGCATGAACGCATTCCAGTTTCAATCCGAGATGTCCGATGAATGTTCACACCGGGTGTACAGAGGACCTTTATCAGATATACAGCACTGCTACAGTCTGCTGGTGGCAAATTCAATGAGCTAAGACTGATTCAAACACACACAAGCGTTTTTTGTTCGAAAGAAGACAAAACTGCCCCCTTACGTGACCCTGATTCTTAACTGCTGACTCCTGCTACAGTTTCGAGTAAGTCTTTTGCTGAACCCAGGTCAGAGCTTGAGGGTAATATATAATTCAAGAAGTTAAAGCCGGTATTGATGAGAGAAATGTCTGTGTTTGTCAGGAGCCGTGCTGTGAGAGGACTGCAGCCAGACTGTGAGGTTGACGAATCCGGCACTTTTATCACAAGATCTTCTCGCTAAATATACACTTAACAGGAATTAAAGGACAATGGTGAGCACTTGATCTCAGAACACTGACGATATAAAAAGTGTCCTGTCATATGATTTTGCCATTAAAGGCAAATTTTCTCTTTGATTGGAAACACCGTGACATTCATCATGAACAATGAGTCTTTTATCTGAACAGGAGTGTGTGTAACTCTACAGTTCACCGCCGTCAGAGTGTGACACTCTTGGGTAATGGCTACATTTCAAAGTTCATGGGCAACACAATCTCACGCCACCCCAGTGTCATTCAGAAAACTGATCCTTTTATTATGAACACAAAATAAATTCAGTAACAGACTGTTATTGTAGATCATGACTGGCTCATTGAAATGCTGATGCCAAAAAGGAATAATTCATAATATTTAAATTGTCTTATGGCAAAAGTCTTGCCCATATTTCATTTCATTTCTGCAAGATTGAGAGATTTCATGTGAATAAAATTATAGATATTTGGCTTTCAGAAACAAAATCACCTCTTGCTCTCTTTTACACACACTTACTTACCCACACACACTCTTTATCTCACTCCCTCCCTCCCTCTCTCTCTCTCTCTTTCACACACACACACACACACTCTCACTCCCTCCCTCCCTTCCTCTCTCTATCTCTCTCACACACACACACTCTCACTCCCTCTATCTCTCTCTCTCTTACATACACACACACACTCTCTCCCTTTCTCTATATCTCTCTCTCACCGTCAGCAGTGTGTCAAACATTGTTTATTGCCAAACTGCTTTTTCCTGCATAATCAATACAGGCCTCAGATTCATCACACATTTGGATTCTGTCATTTCCTATTTAAACTGATGCTGGACCCAAATCAACACAATTTGCTTTTGTTGTCTCATTTTCAAGGCCTCCATTCTAACCGTGTTCACTGGACAGAATGATTTACATGCTGTCTTATAAACAGATTGTAGGAAAGCCTTACAGATATTTTACGCTCCATTTAAAAACGTTACACACACTTGTGTTTAAAAACACAAGTGTGTGTTTGTGCTTTACTTTTAAAATGACATGTAGGTTGATATTTTGTTTTTAAATACAATAACTTTCATACAGTGTCCAAATAGTTTTTGGAGTCTGTGATGTTTTAAAACTGCCCTCATACCTGTAACAAAAGGCTCCAGATCTAAATACAAATGTTCAATTTCTTCTACAATATTCTGGTGATTTAGGCAGTTATGGCACCTGCGTACCTTAAATATCACACAGTGCACTCAGCCAGTCCAGAAAACCCTCTTTTCCTCTGCTTTCAGTCTTGTGGGTCTGATCAAACACAGACTCTGTTCTCATAATGGCACAATGAAGATGAACCAAACAGCCCCTGTTTGCCACATTATGAAGCAGCACTTTAAGCCCTGATGCCCGGGCACATGCACAAGCTCCTGTGCGTCTCCTGTGAGGACAGCTGACAGGTATTGTGAGTTCTCAGGCTTTCCATTATGAGCCGCTAAGAACACTTGTGTTTCATCTGGAGAACATGGAAGCACTTGAGTGGAGAAAAGAGAGCTGCTCTTTCCCTCTGGAAACAGGAGGGAGAGCAGAAACAAAAATAAAACAAATGCTGAGCTCTTGCCTGTGTGGGGCTTTACATTTAAATTCATGCATTTGGCAGATGCTGTTATTCAAACACTTTCAGGCTGAATACATTTCACCAGTTCCCTCATGATTCGAACCCATGACCTTATCATAGCTACCGCACCACACTGCCAGCTGAGCAATAAGAACTGTGGTTGAGCCACAAGATGTACCACAGGGACACGGTTACCTGTAGTAAAATCACAGTAAAAATGGCTTTTTGTGGTTTACTGTAAGTCTAATTACGTGACCAGACGCTTCATAATTACTTCAAAATACTGAATGTATTTTCAGTTTGTATGCCTCATAAATGGAGTTAAAGACAATAATATTCAAACAGCTGTTTGTCAATGTCTGTAAAGTTATATCTGTACATTAGCAGTAATGGAACATAAAATAAGTAACTTGTCAGACAGTCTCATGTGCAGTAAAGTATAAAAAAACTAGCTGAAATAATTGTTAAATACTTAACCCTGTAATTAATACATGTGAGATGTAAAAAGAGCAAATCAAAGCTGAAGAGTCAGAGCTTAAATGATGCCAAAGCATCTGTTCAAGTTGCTTTCTAATACTTGAAGCCAGTGGCTCAGTGCCCTGTTTTAAAGGAGCAGAGAAAATCTGGACTCTTCTGAACAAAACTTGTAAGCAGGAAGCCAGGGACATCATTTTGAAAGCATTTCATATGATCAAACCTCGCTAACTATGCTAAGACCAAAACAACCCCAAAAACAAGTTATTCAGGTAATAAAAAAAACTTTGTGTAGAAATTTAATTGTGTTTAGCACAAGATATTCACTTATTAAAAACTCAGGTTGAATGGTGCAGTTCATAATCAAATCAACATGTTTAGGAAGCACAAACATCTCCGGTCCTCCAAATCCCATAGCTGTACAGTATATTTGGAAGAGGAGAGTACCGCAGGGCTACATCTCAGGTCCAACACTATTCAATATTTACTCTGGCAAGTTAGTAGAGCAACTGGCACCAACTGTTGATCCTGGCCTCATTCCTGAAGAACCACAAATTAAATTCTTGCCTGGCATCAGAGCAGTTTGTGGGTAAAACCTCTGCTGGCTCTCTCTTCAGTTGATAGTGAAAGCAACTAAGAACTTTTACTAAGTTGTGGAGTACACACTCACTGCCTCAGAGCATAACTAAAGAGTGAATGAGCTTCACTTGAGTAATTCTGAGATGGTTCACAGTTATTAAAAAGGTACAAAGAACTGGAAACTGGTCATCTGGAAACTAGCTTAACTTTAGCTGTTAAAAACTAGCTTCATGAGTTTTTATAATGAGCTTTATTTTATTTTTAATTACATTTTTAGAGTTGCCCAAATTAATGCATTGACTGAGATTGATAAAGCTGCACTCAGTATATTTATCCTCACTGAAATGTCTTACACATAAATAATTATTTTAAAATGTTTAGTGATTTAGTAATTTGGCTAAAAGATGTTTTATATAACCTCATGCTGTTGACTGCAAACAGATGAGTTTTATAATCCCATCAATAGATGTCATTGTAGGTCCAAGACTACTAGCCAGTGATGGACAAGCATCTCAAGTGTGTAGCCAGATATTAAAACCATCTGAACCCAGTCATCCCCACTGTTTGTGAAGGTAAAGGGTAAAACCTTCACCTTACTGAGTGCAAAGGTGGAAACATCTAGTGCACACTTCTGAGGTGTGTGTGCAAACTAAACACCTGCCATTGAGGTGAAGAGTAATACTAATGTGTCTTCAGTTAGGCTGTATTGGGATTGTTGATGTAAACAGATGCCTGCTTCACTTCTTTATCAAAACATTCCCTCCAGCATCCTAATTTCACATCAGCTCCTGATTCCTGCATGTGCACAAATCAAATCAATTTATCCTTGTTACTGTCTTCTTACAGAACAACTAAACCGCACGTTTATACTCAGTATTACTATCACTGCTCAACTGAAAGGACCAGTACAGCTGTTTTGTGTTTGGATGATGGTCAGAAGATTCTAGTTTCATGGTGTGTCCATCAGTTTCAGTAACTAGCCTATTCAGCAAGACTATTTTGATCAACCAGCTTTGCAACTGCAGTTACGTTTTACTGGTTAATAGTGGGGCTACATGCCAGATCAGCAGTTCACAAACATGGTAGTTTAAAGTTATTAACATTCACGTTTATGACTGTTTGATTTGAACTAAAAGAAGAGGGAGTGTAGCCTGAAATTGTGTGTGAGCTTGTGAAATGAGGGGATAACATCTTCATTTATCTTCTGTTTGCAGCGTAAATAACATCATTAATCATTTTTGTTATATTTCATAAAAGAGATAAATATTGATTGGTACAAAGACAATGAAATAAAATAATACCTGTCACTGCAGTATTAAGTTATTTCTGTCTAAACGTGAAGGTCTGTGTTATTTGATTTGGAGGATTCGTGTCCATTCAGTGTCTGTGATGAACATCCCTTCTGGCAAAAATGCTGAAAAGTGATGAATGATTTACTGAGAGGACACACGTACACACACTCTCTCACACACACACTCTCACACACTTGTCAGGTCAGGATGATAACATCATCAAACATTGTAAAACGTGTTTGTAACGCCATGAGGGTAAGTAAATATTTGCACCATTTTTTAGCTGAATTAATTTGGCATTAATACTAATCAATATGTTAATATGATGATAGCCTTTATTTATATTTTTTCTGAATTTAGGACCATAGCTAGGAGTTGTGGACCTTTACATCAACTGAATAGTTGTCGGCACCCATTGACCCCGCAGCAGCTGACCATCACAATCATGTCTCCACCTATGATATAATCAAATGTGATCAATGAATAACATTGGTAAAGCATCACATGTTTCAGGTGACTTCAACTGTTATAAAGCTGATGTGATAGTTCACTGTGTTTGTTTTCTTATGGTGAAGGACACTGTGGAGCACATATGAGTTTATTTCTGTAACCCCACCACCGCTTCCACAACCCTTCATCTCTCTTTCTCTGGCTGAGCTCTGAGCTGGGTCTGATGCTGTATCATGTATTTACGCTGCAGGGCAGAATGATTTTCTGATGGATTTTCAGGGCAGTTCATAATTCCATCATTCTCAAACGTGGCTGCTGTCACATTTTCAAGATTGACTTGAAATAGCTGAAGAAAAGAGAGAGCGAGAGAATTTTTCAAGCCCTTGACCACTTTATTTAGCCAAAACATTGTGGCGACATCAATCCTTTCATGAACATTTTCAGTTACTCTTCCTCTGATTGTGGTTTCCTTCTCTGTAGTTTCCAGACAGCCATTGATTAAATAAGCAGTTTGTTCTTTTCATTTTAGTGCAATAAATGTATTCATGCTGCTTTAAAAGTCACTTTTAGGGTAAGAATATGGGGTCAGAACTAGCCTACATTAAAATAACATCAAGCACTGATAAAGTCTTTATAACAACTGCATTGCATAAATTTTAAACAACAGGCAAAAGAAACAGAAATAAAAACATACTGCCTATTGTCTCAGTGGGGTATAAAGAACAAAGAGGCAAACTGTTTCTGTAGACAGTGAGAGCAAAGAGTGTTTTAATAGATAAACTCAAGGACAATAGATAAACGTTAGCTGCATACACAGAAAAGATGAGGCCTAACAATGGTATGACCTGAACAGGGAGGTTAAAAACACAGAGAACTGAGCGAGACTCAGGTGGAAATAATCAGAAACTAAAGACTAACTAGAACCAATGAACTATTATTAAGATCATTATTAATCCATTTTGTACAATGACTTAGGAGTCTAATTATTGACCTTGAATGCTGTCAATGCTACAGCTTAAGAAATGAAATGAGTTACTTTGAGTTATGTTTGGTATAATTACACTAAAGTCACACTGATTGACAAACTTTACTGTTGTGCAGCATTGATAGTGTATGTTATCCGCAGTATTTACTGTGCTCAAACACACACACACACACACACACACACACACACACACACACTCCATCAGCATGTAATTTGACAGATAAATGGCCTCTAAAACATGGCCTGACAGCTTGTTGAGGGAATAAACTGTGAGAGAAATTGTTGTTCAGCTAGTTTTGATTCACTTCCATTTGAAACATTTAAGATGCTCAGCAAGTTGAGTTCTGTGGGTTTTTTACTCATCTGCATTAACTTGTGGTTTTATCAGGTCAAGGTGCTGAGAAGCGCAGATACAAACATCCGTACAAAGGAAAATAGTAACTGATCAGGGTATAGCGGACAGGATAAAGTGCCCACTGGTCAAATTCCAATTGGAAATAAACATTCCTATCCCCAAAGTGCCCTTTGTGCACAAAAAAAATCCACCAGTTTGGAATTCATTATCTCTCTCAGAAACCTTACTTGCAGTGTGTGTGTGTGTGTGTGTGTGTGTGTGTGTGTGTGTGTGTTTGGCAGTGATTAAGATGGCCGCAGGGCACCACAAACCCAATCAGGACCCGCCTGGCTTAAATAGCACTACACACATGACAATTAAAACATAGGTCTGAGTGTTTTTTCCTGCAGGCATACGTGAGGGCAGACCTGCAGAACGGCACAGCAGGTGCAGAAAAACAAGAAAATGTGAAGTTCTGGCAATGTTAGTCACTCTACTGTAGGTGAGGTGACGACTCTCATCGCATGCAAAATACTCATCATTTCCAGAATCATTTGAATTTATGCTTCTCTGAGTTCACTTAAAAAGAGTCTAAATGAGTTTCACACTATTTTATGGTCATGAAAATGTTTTAAACGTTTTTTAAGGTGCATGATGTCATTGAGGCTTGGTAAGTATAATTCATTAAGGATGAATGTGACATCCATTTAGAAATGAAACAGCCAATCACTGAAACGCAGGAACGGTTATTTTAATTAATGTTAATAACTGTTTGCCATCTGTGCTTGTGAATTCATGCATCAATTGACCCTTAAGTGGCTGTGAAACAGCTTAATGTGGCGTGTGTGTGTACCTGACACAACAGCCTAAATCGCTCCATTTATACCTGTAATACACAAGAACTCTACAAAGGTTAACCAATGGTTATGTGCCAATCCATGGTACAACATTCAGTGATCCATTCATTACAGTTCATCTTTGTCTACATGCAAAATCTCTCACCAGCTGTTGCAAAGTGTGACGGATGCTGGAGGTCGTGACCTTTAGAAACCTTGTTAGTGCACTTGACTGCCATGCTAGCCTGGTCCACTTGAAGTGAGTTTTCAGAAACAACAACTAAACAGGTGGCGCTAGTTTAAGGGTTAAGTCTGTTTTTTTATTCTAGTTACTTCCAGTGCGAGAGAGTCAACAATTACCTTTCTGACTTTACCTGATGATGCAGGAATAATAACTAAATAACTGAATCATGAGTCTTGTGTAAATATATTGATGAATATGTAAATATGTTGTAAATATGTCACTTCAAATGTTTTGCCACCTTTACCATACAAACCAAGTTTCACAAGTTTCTTTTGAATCTTCTGAGGAGTCTAACATCATGTGACAGGCTGCTGTACCTCTGTGGTGCTGCTGTACCTCTGTGGTGTCCCTCTTAGTACCACAAATCTATAATTCTCTGAGAAAAAAAAGACATTATAATGTCCATAAGATCTGCTGCAGCCTGTATCACTTCTGCCATTTTTTTCCAGTGCAAATGTGGACCAATGATCAGGTTGAGCTCTGAGCAGCCTATCAGAGACGGTTATTTCAGACATCACTCCATGTTGTTGCTTAGGGATGTTAGCTTACAGAGAGAAAGAGAAATTGGTGAAGAGATTCAGTTTCTCCTAAATGCAGAGAAAAGTTCTGCAGAAACACGTGAGATGTGGCCGTCAGGTGGATTAGTTGCGGCCTTATTAAACAAAGAAACTTGCAGTTTAATAGTAGAAAGTTTGAATAGAGTTGATAGTTCCACTTTTTTCACCTTAAGCTGATAAGAAGCTGCTGACAAGTTGAAAGACAGTTGTCTACTACTAATTTGCAGTATATCGTCTATATAGATAATAACTGCTAGCCGTCTTTGTAGGATTAATAATGAAGTTTTATCATTATTATACATTTGACAGATGTTTTTATCTAAAGCGACTTACAGTGTCTTCTAAGTATACACCGTGGATCGAAACCTAGGATCTTGGCAATGATAACAGCAAACTGTAGTGAGCAACATGAACATCTGTTTAATGTTTCCAAACTAAAACCTTAGACATGGCAATCGAGTTTTAAATATGGGGGTAACCTTTCCAGAAAACATGCCCTGTAAATCTGTCCTGAAAACATTCATGGCTTCATTACAGAGACTGTTGGCCGAGACATCAGACTGCTTTGAATCTTCATGGGTTTCTCAATAAACCTGCTACCTCAGTTATGAAACAGAGTTGGAGAAAATAGATCTGACTGATGAGAAACAGACACAACAGGGTTAAACTCACCACAGCCTCAGATAAACTCTGTCTTCAGATAAACTATCTTTCAGGCAAATATTTAATTAGTGACTTAAAACAACTGACTTCTGCTAAGCTAACCAGCTGTAGATTTCACATCAGGTTTATAACGTCTAAGTAACAGAAATGTAAAATGATTAGCGGAAAGTATTTCAGCCGACAGTAAGCTAAATAAAGGGATGGTGTGAATGTCTTGTGTATAACATCACTGTTTGGGAGGGGGTGTTGCCGCAAGGGGTGGTTAGTTCAACGTTTGCAGGGTGACCCCCAATATTTGTGGCACATACATTTGTGTTTCATGTAAACATTTAAAGCAGTAAACAGCCTGATCTCACCATGCTATTCTCTCTCTCTCTCTCTCATTTTGTGGATGGTGTGAAGGCTTCTGTGCATAAACACTACATTAACTCATTTTCTTAGTGTAGCTGAAACTGTCTTTTACATAAGCAGAACAATAAGTCATAAACATTCAGGCCTGAAGGTTTTTCATTATGGGTTGAATGAACAGTTTCACTCGCTTGTTTTATTCACTTGTTCTGATGTCATTTCTTCACTTACAAATGTACAAATTTGTTTTAAATATTTAGGACATACATATCTAGACATTTGTTTATGAATATAATGTATATTTGTATAGAATGTTAATATTATGAAATGTGAATAAGGCCAAATGTCCAGTATTGTGGGTATTAAATATTACATTGTTCTAGAGTTAATATAGTAGAATAATTGCCTTCAGCTGTTTTATTATTTAATCATGCAGCAATTAACTTTTTTGTATAACTTAACATTGTGTGTAAAGTCACCCCGGCTAATTCATCTTTCTCTCTCTCCCTCTTTCTCCCTCTCTCTCGCTCTCTCCCTCTCTCAGGTTCACTCAGTGCTTGACAGGCTTCACAATATTTAAAAAGAAGCACTATTTGGTACTAGAGGAGCTGACAGCAGATCTGTTCAGCACCATTAGGAGCTGCTGGTAAATTGCAATGATGTCTGAGGCTGCAGACTGATCTGAGCTTATTGTTGATATAGCTGCAGTGAGACGCCTCAGATCACGGGCCTGTAGCTGTGCTGAGCAGCCCACACACATCGCAGGACTGCTTCATCCAATCAGCTCAAACCATCATCAGATGTGCTTATGAAATAACAGTCAATATGCATGTGTGGGTTTATGCATGTATAAAAACACAAAAAAACCACAATCTGCATGTCATTTTCTTGTGGCATAAATTGTCGATTGGTTTCATTTTGGTTTAACTGAGGATTAGGGTCATATAGATTAACATCACCTTGTTAGTTGATAAACTAGCTAATCTGTACCAGCATTGATCTTAAATAGCGCTCACAGGTATTCAGTGTAATTCTAACACACCCATTTGTTTCCTGTTTAGACTCAAACATACAATAGCAATGTATGACAGCTTCTAAACTGTAACTGCTTTTGTGTTCAACCGCAGGGACAACAGATGTTTACAAATACTAATGAGATCACACTGGAGAAAATGTGGCTATTCTGGGCACTGAGATCACATTGTTATTGCACGTGTTACATGTTTGTCAAACTGCAGAGAAAAACAAATGTTCAACTGTTGAAAAGACTTGTCTTCACTCTTCCTTCATCGCTGGCTTTTGAGGGTTCTAAGTAGAGCTGTGATGTTTCTGGTCAGGATGTTCTTCACAAGCTCCTGCAGAAATCAATGAGAATGTCAGGTGTCCATGCTGGTTTTGAGCCTCCTTTAGAAGAACATGTTGTTGTTTCTTCCCTCCTGAGGAGGAGGAGGTGAGTTCCAGAAGAAATCTTCTGCAATCTTTAAGCTGTTTCCACCTCCTCCCGCTAGCATGCAGAAGATTTCCTGAGATCAGCCATGATCTCATTTGTCTGGCTGATGTTCAGAGATGTTGGAAACTCTGTGGTGTGCTTTAAACCTCTCAAAGCTTCTCTGTGATGTGTCTCATCATTGTCACTAATGAGCCCAGACCACCGCAGTATCTTCTGCAAACCCGGGACATCTTTTCTGAACTGTTAAGTCTGGTGTCTGATGTTTTGCAGGCGTGATATAATAACACCATCAGGTGCAGCAGATCGGCTGCTGTAATCAATAGCAATCATTTTCTGAGCTTTATCACTCTTCAGCTTTGAGACAAAGAAAATAATTCTGAGCCTGTGTTTACCTCAAAGACTCCTGAGAGTTCAAGGCTGGTGAAATCTTTCTCTTCACTCTTTGTACACTGACGTACTTTAAAGCTGTCCTGAAGGCATCATTTTGATCTCGTAATTTCTCAGTTTTATGTCTTCCTCATCATTTCTATTATGGCTGACTGTAGATGAAAATCTCACCCTGGAGTCACTGAAATATGCATTTCTGACCGTATTTAAATGCACAGATGTTTGTATTGTTTTACTTAAAGGAATACATCACTAAGATTCTCGGTGGAGTTCAGTTTTGTGTTTTGTTCTGTTTTTCAGCTCATTTCAGGACCGCGGACAGTGACACATGCCTATAGGCTGAATGCGGCCGTTTGCACTGTCACATAAATGCCTCTCATCAACATCGCTGTGATTAAAAGAATATCTGCAGGCATATTAATACACTGACAACTTCACACAGTCTGTAATGATAAGGATCGTGTGATAAGAGTTCTCATCACTCTCTCTCTTCTTTTCAGGAGGAAACCTGGGTCCTAATTGCCAGTTCTATCTGTGTCTGTCTTTCTTCTCTCGCTGCCCAATGACAGACTAGATTAAATGCTGATTTTTTTTTGGCCTTTTCTCTCATGTCTGTTGGCATAATGAAGGGAAAGAGATGCAACAGAGAGGGTTTGAGAAGAAAACTCGCTGATAGCAAAGAGGGGAAACATTAATCAGCTTTTTGGATCAAAGTTCAGTGCAGCTTAAGTCATTAAAGGAGTTCTGATGACAAGCAGCATGTTTGTGTTTGGATTTCTTTAAAACACTGAAGTGTCTGAAAACCTTGAAGTGGGAAAGTATTGTGTTTGACAAGGAGGGAGAAGTTAAAAGTGAGAGGTATTTTAAGAGCTCCGAAGTCATTTTCTTTCATGTCTAGCAAAACTATATCTAATGAACTTGTTACACTTTTGAAATAAGCAGTGCTGCTGGTTTTTGTGCTGTAAAAATACAAGACTAGGAAATAATAAAAAATAAAGTAAAACATATATATTTATATATATACAGGTTTACAGGATATTTACAGGTACTCAACACTGATAACCCCTAGTCATGGACAAATATAATGGACTATGAAGTACGCTTTTGAAAGCCCAGGTCTTTGATCTTCTTAGAAAAGAGTACGAGGAAAAAGAAAAGATGGAGAGAGACACACACACGTGTTTTATATAATCTTTTTGGGGGGGTATAAACACCACACCGCTGGTGAGGACGTGTGCTACGCGAGTTACTCTGAGGGGCAGAACAGGGCAGATTCTGCAGATAAAAGGAAAGCAGAATTCACATCAATACACACTCACCAAGTTCCCATAAAACAGTCTTAAAGCACAGAGTAGGAGTCTCACAGAGTCTCACTCACATGCAGCGTCTGTTATTGACTCATAAGCTTTAGGCAACATGAGTTTGCAGACCTTTGCTGCATTTCAATGATTTAGTTTATCAGAGAAATAAACAAAGAATTTTTTTGTAAACCATCATATTTTGATTTGCTGAAGGTTATCTTTGCCAACTCCACGAGAGCCATTCGATTTGAATAAATACTCAAATCTCCCTATTGTGTGTGTATATACACATATAAAAATATGTTTTTACATTTAAAACCAAATAATGAATTACACTGTACAATATTCCCATCATGTGAAGAAACACCAATGAGATTCAGTAGAGCGGGTGACCATAACCAATCATGTGTTTCCTGGGAATCGAACCCATGACTTTCAGAGCTGCTAACACAACGCTGAGCTACAGAATCACTGTCCCCTTTACTTCTTATCAGCTACATCAATCTGCCAGGTTAGTTTAAATTATGTCAAATTCAGTCTTTTGTCATTGCACACACTGAAATTCTGAGCATGTTTTTATGACACAAAGCAGCGGTTTAGAAAAGTACTCTGGTGTTTTTCTGTTGCTGTTTAGTGTTTTGGGAGGAAATGAAATCAAAAGGGCCATAACCTGAGGAGACGCGTTGTGCTCTAATGATACAAACAAACCCGGCGAAACAGTAAAACACATAAACTCAGCATTTCTATGAGTTTTTTATCTGAATAACAGAAAGTTTTAATAGAACTGACAGAACTTTTCTCTGAGACCATGTAACACACAGTCAGACATCTGCGTTACGGTTTAACACTAAAAATAAACCCTTGGCATTTAAATAATTCAGCTTTACATCTGAGGTCTCATCTGCTGAGACCAATATACATACAAATGCAAAACTATTTCTATTACAAAGTTTCAATTCAATCTTTCTCTGGAATTTATCCAGTTCTGTCCCAATCCCTGTCTTGTTGTCTACTGCCAACACAGGCAGCTGCCTTCTAAGGCAACATCCTAACTGAAATGAAACTTCATGAGTGAATGTTATATTAGCAAAAGCTTTATCACACAAATGACACTTTAAAAACTCAGCTCATAGCATCTGATTTCAGCCGAGTTTTTATGTTAGCTGTCATTATGTGGCTAATGATGTGAGCATATAAACAACACAATCACTTAATGAAATAGTTCTTAGTTAAACACTAACAGACTCTGCCACAATGCATTGTGGGACAAAAGATACACGCAATGCCAAGCTCATTAGGTCTTTAGTAATGTCCTTGAACCCTTAGAAATGCATGTTAAGAGATCTGACTTTCATCTGACCTTAAAACTTGCAAAAACCATTGCCAGTCTCAGAGGGGAAATAAGGTCAAAGAGCATGAGAGCGAAGTGAGAGATTTTCATCCTGCCAGGATTCTCCTAGATTCCTTTAGAAATACATACACAACCAGCATTAACAACAGAGCATTAAAATGCATGACCTTTAAAGTCTGAATACATTAACAGAATCAAGTGCTATTATCTGAAAGTGAATGACAGAGAAACAAAAGCATTTTCTATGCCATAGTTCTCTCTCTCATCGCCATGAAAACAAGACGTTTCTCTCCCTCAGTTCTCCTCTGTGAAAGAGGAGCGTGTGTTTGTGTGTGCGCATATAAAGAGAAGAAAAACACCGAATAAGTGTCTCATTGCTCTGGTTAAATGTCATTTTACTGAAGGGTGAAAGGAGAATGAAACAGCGAGGAGTTAACGGAGAGAAAGATTTGTTTTAATCTGCGATAAATCTTGCTGTCGCTTTGAGACGATTCGCTGGTAAATGACAGGTCTTTCAGTGTCTGTTGCGCTGTGTGGCTGTTAAATGCAAA